>JAHREE010000176.1:0-11031 GCA_033628505.1 Tringa tobata | reverse complement strand
GGGGGGGGAGGAGACTGGGAGGAGGGGGAAAGCTACTTCACCTACAAGAATTCTGTTTTAATTTATAGGATGCTGTTATGCAAGAGTTATGGGAGAAGTGGGACAAGGATAACAAGAAGGGGGAAGTTATCCAAGAGTTCAAAGGTAGGCAACTGATCAAAGGTTAAATACAAGAAAAGGAATTATTCTATTCAAGTTAAAGATAGAACATTGTAACCTAAATAGATGTTTAGCTTCAATTAAAACTCTTGGAAAAAGCTTTTGTGCCGTGGGTAAGTTCTCAAAGTCAGGCAAACTTTTTTTTTTCATTGCTTGAAACGTTATACAGGAAGAGAGTGAGAGATTAGGCTATCACTGAAGGATGGGATATCTCAATTTTCATTTAAAAATGTTTCTAGTTATAAAAGGCAGAGGGCAGAACTGATTAGATCCATTTAAAATTGCAGTGTGTAGAGGTGGCATGAAAATATTTCGTTTTCTAAAGTTAGAGATGGAATAGGTAGAACCCGTAAAAGCATTTTCTCAAGCCTGATAGCAGCACAGAGTGCTGAACAGAAGGCAAAGGCTGGCAGTGAAAATGAGAAAAGGAGGAGCTTCAGGAGAGATTAGCTCAATTGTGAGAGGTATTTCATTAAAGGAATCAGATAGAAGCTTGTAGAGGAAGCAAGAGCTGCCTGGTATGAAAAATAACAAAACATGCTTCGCGAGCATCACTGCCGGCTGCAAGGGAAAATGAACCTGGGAATATTGGATAGCAACAAATTAATCTGAGAGCTTGTATATGCAGTGCAGAAAATTCCATTTTCTTTTCATTCATTATTTAATGGGAGGGAAATGTATAACTTTGAAACATCAGAAAAACCTTTGGCTGACACCCTGCTGTAGGAAAGCATTTAGCTGTGGTGCAGCCTTTGGAAGTCAGGGCTCCTGCATCCTGAGGATGGGGCTGCCCGGTGTTTCCAAACATCGGCCATCTGCTGGACCCACCAGAAGTGGTGGGGCATCGGGGGCAAGACAGCCCCGGGGGGAAGGGCTGGGGAGCGGGGCTGCGAGGGGATATAATGTTCTTATCCAAGGAGAGATTATTTAGTGGCGCTAATACTAGAGGAAAACCTTTCCCTTTCCCTGGCTCTGATTTGCTTTACCCTTTGGCAGTGTCTGGGTCAGCTTCTCCTGCTGGGTCCCTTCTCAGCATCACTTATCCCCAGCGAGTGACAACAGGGAGGGAGCGGAGTCCCTGAATCCCGACGTGGTGGGTGACAGTGTCACGATCCAACAGGAAACCCACGTCTGTTTCCTCCCAGGACGGATCCTCCCGGAGCTGGGTTTTTTTTTCTGTCTGCTGTAATCCGAACGTCCCAGCACAAATGATAAGATACAGCTGTCGGGATGTCGTGAGGAATTGTGTAGATCAAATAGGAGACAACAGAGAGGAGAAAAAGAGATGTTGCAGCTGTTATTTTAAGCAAACGTACTGAGTTGTGCAGTCTTTTCAGAGGCGGCAGAAAGTGTCATTACAGATAACATTTATTAAATATATATCTGACAGTGTATTGTTAAGAAAAGCTATTTTCACATGAATCTGTTAAAAATAATAACTGATAAAATTAAATATATTAGTGAAAGCAATAACAAAATGAACCAAGCAAAATGATTGGGCTTGACAAGGAGCCCAACTGTCTGAAATTTCCATGTCAGGCATTACAATCACAAGTCACAGTGTGTTACTCTCAATTACACTCATATTCATGAGAAAATAACACAAGCCATCAAAGTTTTGTAGTTTTTAGGCAGCAGCTCTTCTGGATTTGGAACATCACATCATACTCTTCAGCCCTGGACTTTTCTCCAAATATCAAAACCAGGTACAAGGTTATTTTTTCAATTGTCTGTTTCAACGTGACTTGAACTGTCCTTGTGTCACCTTGTACAGGAACAATCCCTAGATCCAAGGAATCTGGGTAATGGTTTTAAACTGAAAGAGAGGGTAGATTTAGATTAGTTGTTAGGAAGAAATTAAATTCTTGACTGTGAGGGTGGTGAGACCCTGGCCCAAGTTGCCCAGAGAAGCTGTGGCTGCCCCATCCCTGGAGGTTTTCAAGGCCAGGCTGGATGGGGCTTAGAACCTGGTCTAGCAGGAGGTGTCCCTGCCCATGGCCGGGGAGTGGGAACTAGATGATGTTCAAGGTCCTTTCCAATCCAAACCATTCTATGATTCTATGAATTTGAAGTCTGTTGTATCAAGGCTTGCACACAGCTGATATAATTCCAGCTCCTGTCACTGTGTCCTGACGAGCCCTCGGGTTGGATAGTCGGATCTACAGAGAAGTTGAACATTTCCTGCGTTGCACAGCAGATCCTCCAGCTCAGCTCTTCCTGAGACAGCAAAGAAAGCCACAGACCCAGAGGGACTCATCTAGACCAGATTCTTTGCTCTCCTCCATTCCCGTGGTATTTTTAGGAGGTAATTTATGGCAAATAATGTTTTTAACAAATACTTTTTGGCCATCCTGGATGAATGTCACTTTTATTTGCCTTTCCTGCACTGAGTGCTCAATGCAAATTGCTGCAATTTTTAAAAATAGCTGGAATATATTAGTATCAGCTGCTTTATGGCCTGACCCTGAATATGGGGGTATATCAGTGGGAGTAAATGGTGCAGTGTATCTGCCTGAAAGGTCTCATGAGATTATTAAAAAGGAACCACTGGTCAGAGAGCATTCCTAAATTGCTTATTACGTAATTATTATAATGTGCATAATGCCTCATATGCATTAAAAATTCAACTTAAATGACTCTGAAGTTGAAAATAACCATATAATACGTTAAAAACGCCCTTATTTTACATAATAGAATTTAAAATATTAATAATTTAAAGAATATATATAGTGTGTGTAAGTGTATAATCTTATACATGCACTTGTTAGTTATATATGTCGCATATACCAAATGTGTATTTAAACACTTAACCTTTCCTCATAGGATAATTTGAAGTGTTACTTCCTATTGGATTAAATTTCAAAGTTTCAATTTCAGTTCGTCATCATTCAAAAATTCATAGCAATTCCTGATCCAATATATTCATATTACTAATAGCAGTGGAAACACAATCAAGCTTGACTTAAACCTCAGAACAACATGAGATTAGTATTTTCAGCAAATGTAAAGAGGAACGCGCAAGCTCTTCATTGCTGGTGTAGCTCCTTACCAAAATTTCCTGGTTTAGCTAAAGAAGCCCCCAAAAGTGCTTAGCAATATGGCTTATTGATGGTTTTTGTCAGTGTTATGTTGGTAGTTGGACTCGATGATCTGAAAGGTCCCTTCCAACCTAGACAATTTTGTGATTCCATGATTCTACAAAAAACCTTGCATTTTTTAAAAAAAGAATGAAAATGTTTCTTTTAGTGCCCATCAAAGAAGCTGGAAGTAGCTTTTAAACACATGACCGTGTGAGTTTTCTCACCACCTTGAGATAACTGAAATGTAAGGAAGGAAGAGTGAGGTCCTAGTCCTGAAGGGGAGGTGGGAGGAGCTCCTTGTGCTGGAGCAGTGAAGACATTTGAAAACTTCACAGCCCCCTCCCTGCAACCCCAAATGATGAGTTTCCATCACTTTTCACAAGGCAGACCATGCTCCTGCAGTGTTGCCAGATGTTGCCATCCAGCTGTTACTCCCAGGCTCCAAGGAAAAATCCAATTAACTGCGCGTGTGTGGCAGCTTCATTAGAACAAGCACAGCCAAGTGTGACACGGTTTTTGTCTTTTACATCAACGGAATAGTAATTTCAGGGCCATCAATGTCTCTTTAGCACCACGATATCTGCTCCTGTTCAACAGAGACACTCCACCCCAGGCAGCCCATCCACTCACTCATATACTCACTGAGACAAGTCCTTCAGAGTAAGTCAGTCATCGTTTGGAAACCTTTTAGTGTCACACCAAAGGCAAATCTGAGCCAATTCTTTATCATTTTCTTCCCAAACCAATTAGTGGTGTTTTTCCTGTAAGTTGGCATAGGTGGACACTTCTTTTTAGCAGTGAAAGAGCTGCTTTCACAAAGCAACGGTTGCATGGAGGAAGATCTAAGCCAAGGGAGGACAGCTCACTGCAAATATGCTTCACCCGCAACACGAGATGGGAGGAAGGACAATCTCACGGCAGCGTCTTCCAAAAGGCAAAAAATGTGAGCATCCCCATTACATTTTAGTCCATGAGAACCAGAAATATTTATAAAATCCACTATTTATGTAGTGTATGCTATAGGAAAGCTACTGCTGGCATCTGTCATCTTCCTAGATAGCAGTAATATCAGGTGTGATATTGCGGGAATTAACCTTGTGGCCTGGAGACCTGGGTTCTGACCCAGAATCTTCCTCGAAACACCCAGTATTTCATTATCCTTTCCAGAGGTTTCTGAGTCAGACTCTGTTTAAGGTAAGTCGCCCTCTGGTTATTACAGGGCGCTCCTCTGAAAATGTCCTCCAGCTACTCGTCAGGCAAGGATGTAATTTAGAGAGCTGTCACCTCGAGAGCGCTCGTCACGTTATGGTTGCTGGAAAGAAAGCTCCCAGCTGTTTCCAGGCTTGTGCTTTGTATGTTGTATTATTGAAGGATTGTTGGGTTCTTCCACTTTCCAAGCATGAGGAAGGTAATTAGATCTGAATAGTACATACTGCTACAACCACATAACCGTATTTAAAATACAGAGATAAACTACTAGTCATGGAGGAGACTGTGAGGAGGTCTGATGTAATCGCTATTTGAGAAACAGGAAGGAAAAGGAGTGAAATGAAATCCTGATTTTGCAGTTTCTCTGCTTTCTCTCTCTTTAAGAGCAAAAGCAGAGCTGTCTTAGCAGGGGACACAGAGGTTGGGTGGGAAGTCACCAAAAAAACTCACCTTGCCCTGAAAATCCAAACATGTCAACATGACCCGTTTCATCAGAGCATGTTCTCCTTTGGGTCGGCTGCACGGTGCCCAGCGCTCAAGGGCAAACACGGTGGTTGCTTGGCTGGCTGATGAATTAATAATAATTGGGTATGAAATGCTTCTGTTCTGCGAGGTATTGAAGGTCACGCTACCTGTCATTGGAAATGTAATTTCCTCTCGAGGGGTGGTGGGGTTATGGAGCTGGCCTCCAGCAGGCCCCTTGCTGTCTGCCTGATGGCCTTGTGCTCAGGCTGGGGCACAGCTCTGGCTTGTATGGCACCTTCTCTGGTGCTGCGATAAATAACTGCAACATTAACCATTCATTATGTAAGTACAGAAATGTTTGATTTAAAAGCAGTCGGGATTATCTGCTAGTACCGGAAAAGCTGTCATCTGGAGGGGCATCCATTGGGCATTTCTCTGTATTGGCTGTGCTCCGACAGTGGTTACACATTGTCCATCTTGCAGAAGCACGTTGGCCAGAGCTGGGGGGATCTGCACAACCACCGTTGGGTTTTAAGCGCAATTGCTTCATGTCACTCAGTTTCCCAAGTCCTTCCCGTGCCGAGGTTAGAGCAACCGGAATGCCAAAGTTTCTGTTTGATTATAGCTCCTAATTACACAGCAAGGAGGGACAGTTTCATAAAGTTCATTAACTTGTTACTTGACCTTGATTTAATCTCTAAGCTGTGGTCTTGGTCTGCAGTAATGGATTCAAAGGCCATTTTTTCTCTGGTAAATGAAGCTGGACCCGTGCTGGGACCCATGCCAGAGGCAGGGGACACAGGGTTTAAAAAAAAGAGACCTAATCTTTCAGGAGTCGATCCAAAGCCCACAGAAAGAAACTCGTTGATTCCCATGAGGTTTGGATAGGCTCTGGGATGAGCTGCTTAAAACTTGAACCCCTTTTCAAGAAAAAAAAGCACACTCGTAATGTCCAGTTTGCATCTGGGTGTTCTCCAGCATGGTTCCCCTGAAACCTGAACATTATTAACATTTTTTAAAAGTCTCGGTAAAAGGGAACCCCAGTTAGTAATGATGAAATAAAACAGATTTTTACGTATGTATGTGCATATATATGTATATATACATATATTACATTTATATATGTGTATATACATTTTTCTGTATACATATGTGTATATTTATAGTGATGTGCATATATACATATATAAAATGCTCATATATATACTTAAATATATATTTTTGTATAACTACACACGCCCTTAAACTATCTCTCTCTCTCAAACAGGCAGATTCCAGCTGTACATACAGCATGAAGAATCCTGCTGAGAATGGTTGGTGTTAAGCTTCCAGTTTGTTAAGGAATTAAAAATGCAAGACGACTCATTAAGAAGTGCCCCTTCCTTTTTTTCATCCCTCCGTGCATGGGCTCGGTGCAAGGACCTCCCTCACCCTGTGTCCAGCCACGGCCATGCTCAGCCAAGGACAGGTTCCCGGGGGGTTTTTTGGATGCCCCCACCTCATCCCCAGCAGCCTGTTGGGTCTTTGGCACGATGCAGCTGTCTATGGGGGCCAACCCACAAGGTAAGGTGACTCTGGTATTTCAATGCTAGGGAAAAGTTAGTCAAAAATTTTAATATACCAAACAAATTTATGGCTTTTCACAGGTACTGTTTTCTTTGGATTTATTTTTTAAGAATGGCCAGGACAGCAGCCAATAAAGTTAAAGGATACTGAAAGCAGAACTTTATGGCTTTCGGGGAAGGTACTGTGCCTTCAGTCAGAATTTTCTGCTGCAATGGGCAGCAGGATTGCATCAAACTTCTGGCTGCCGTTATGCTATTTTATGAGTACTTATTTTAAGTGCTAAAATGTCAAACTGTGCAGAGAGTGATAATCAAAAAATCCTCTCCTCAACACAAGGACTATGTTCGTTGTTGCTCACTTAATTCTGTCGAAAAACGACCCCACTACTCAGCACGGCTCTTGTGACTTTAAGGCAGCAGATGTGTCACAACACGTGCACGTATCTGACCCAAAGAGAAGCATTGCATGAAGAGCTACTATTGACCTGAGAAAAATGCCACCCAGTTCAGCATGTACCTTCTGTGGTCTCCAGCTGAGGACGGCGATGCTGCGCAGATACTTCAGAAGTGAGCCCTGGGCCAGGCTCAGCCGTGGGCGCTTGTACAAGCTGCAGGAGGGGATGCTCCTTTCCCTTTGGAAGAGACACCTGGTGGCTGAGGCTTCTCTGAAGCTGTGATTTCTCAGTCTGTACAAGTTCCTCATAAATTATTATCCTGGGGACTCGGTAAAAGCCTTCCCCTGTGGCCGAAACATGGGTAGTTCAGCTGACATGCTGAGCCTCTCAAAGCCAAGAAAACACAACAGTGATGTTCCCCCAGATAAAACTAATAATAAGAAAAATGATTAAAATAATCTCTTGGAGCTCTTGGAGCCTTTGGCTGTACCTACCCTTTCACATGTCAGTCGGGTGGGTGCAAAGTGGTAGGACATAACGTGAGAGGGAATGGGCTGAAGGCTCGGTGACCTGCCACCACCCCTTCCCACAGTGATGGGATGTGTCCTTGCACCTCCTTACTTACCCAGCTGGTCATCGCTAGCTCTGGGGACACAGTGCAGCTTGTTCCTTCAGAAAAAAAAATATTTCTCAGAAATTTAGTCCTAAATAATTGTCTTCTCTGAATTGCCTGTTTCATTATTTAAGGGGGAGGTTTCAGTAAATTCAGCCCTGTAATTACACTGATCTGCCTGTGAGATGTTGGCTACTTAGCTGTTTTACTACAAAATTTTAAAGCAGAGAGGAATCCGTAAAATGAATCTTAAGCACAGTCACTGGAGATTACTACTACCTCTGACAGCAGTTTATCCCATCAAATTTAACTGTAAACATGCTTTACCAATCTGTTTAGATCATATGCTGCACTCTTGGGATACAAAAAGTCTTTAACATGAATTACTATTATAGTAAACATACCACAACATTTCCTTCAGTGAAATAAGCACTCAGAGACCAACATTCATTAGTTAAACTTGAAACTTCAGGTTTAATTTTACAACTTTAGATCAAAACACTGGGGAACACAAATGCCTGGCTGAAGTCATGCAAAAATACACCCCTTAAAATTACTTTTGCAAGTACCTTAGTATTTTATAGATCAACAACTTGAAACATCATTTCATGCTAAATCAGTAATCTGAAAACATTTACTTTTACTTTGTGTAGCCTTAAATACTTCTCCGTAGTAGTGACTTACTTAAGTAGGGCATAATTAAAATTAAGACGAAAGTTAAATATAGGCAGACTTGTGGCCACAAATCCATGCAGGTAACACCCACTGTATCTTTTACTTTTTAACAAAGTTTGTCATGCATTAAGTCAGCCAGAAATTCTACTCTGAGAAAAGAGTTTTCCTCTCAGTTTTGAAAGGCGAAGTTCCACTGAAGTGCCACTCTTTAAAATACAGATTTTGCTTCCCACAGAGATACCCTGTAGTTCACCTTCGACAATACTGAAATGTGACTGCTTTATACACATAATACCTCGATATGAACTAACTAGCATGTCTTTATGGTAAAAAGTATTCTAAGATGACAAAGAGGCACTTTGCAAGTTGAAAAATTGAAAGATAGTTTTAAAACAGGAAATTCAACAGTACGGCCAATGTTGTTCTGCAGGCATTTTAGGTCCATTGCACAGTGTAGTCTTTGCCTAATTCAAGTTGAAGCTTGGTAATTCTCAGGACCTGTGAAAAAAACCAAACAAAACGAACAATTATTAACTCTGTCCTTAAGATCCAGTGCTTTTTTCTGTCCTCAATAGAGAATATTGTGGCTACTCATTTCAGGTTACAAGAATTTATTGCTCTTCCTTTACTTTTGTATTTGTGTCACTATAAACATAGTTTAAGCAGCATAGGTTTGGGATGTCTGATGATGAGGCTGTGATCCTTTCCCTTCATTCAGAGGCCCTTTTAGAACTGAGATTCCTTGTATTTTAGAAAAGAAAGGGGTTTCTTTAAAAAAGAAGCAAAACTTAGAAAATATAATTCAGCTGTGCATATGAATTTTCTTTTTTTTTTTTCCATCCAAAAGGCAACAGCAGAATGAAATACATTTTTAACAATTATATTTTTAACTCCTGTTTTTGGCTATGTACAGAACTTATACAGTTCTGGATTTCCACTGAAAGAGAGGAAAAACTAAGACTCAGTGGAATACTGAGGGCAGGGTAGTAAGAGGCCAGTAACAGAAGAGGTCAGGCAGTTTCCCTCTGCCCGAAAGCTGGCAAGACTCAACACCTTGGCAATTCTGTTCATGTTTAAAAGTTGCTCCACGGGAGTAATGCCTTGAATGCCAATACAATTCTATACATTTTTTTCAGCTACCCTTAGGAGGGCTTGACTTGATTGTCTGGGGAGGCAGAAGGGGAGGAACATCCTGGACAAGCAGACGGAAACCCTGGTGCTCTGAAGTTGGTGGAAGGTGCACCAATAACTTGAGATAAAGTGGGTTTTGACTCATCCATGTAGGTGCCCTGTGCTGCAGTGCCTCCCGCCAAAATGGGACATGACAGAATAAGAAATGGTGGGAGGCGAACAGAGCTGGGAAATGAAAATGTTGTTAGACAAGACTGACAACAGCGGGGTCATGGAGAGACTATGAAAAAAATACTTGCAGTTGGTTTTCGTTCCTTCAAATCTCACAGGTTACCAGTCAGCTATTAGGAAGAGTGGAAACCAAGCACAACCCAAAATCTGTCACTTCTCCAATGTCAGAAGTGGTTTGGGTTCCTTGACAGTAATTTCTGTGCTTAAAAACTCTATCACACTTACTGCACACTAATTGCTATATATTAAACAGTGCATTATACAGTCATTACCTGATAGTAGCTTATGTATCTTGCTGAAATGTATCTTAATATATGGTATTACAGCTGAGAACTGACTCTGCAAAGGTTTCAGAGCACATATGACGTTGTGAAGGTGGCATTACACTGCAAATGGCATCTCACCTTTTTGGTGCTATCGTAGTTCACTGTGTGAGGCGATGAAATTGGCCCGCCGTTCTGAGATACAATCACCAGCTGAATGCTGGTGGGCACCCCCAGGACTTTAATTTCAGTAAACATTAAGCCGTTCGGATCAGTGTAACCATGATTCAAAACCTTGATATCTAAAACATTCTGAAAGGAAAATGAAAAAAAAAATATAATTGGAGTTTGTCATAAGACTGCTACAAGCCCACTTGAGCTTTTCACTTGCTTTCCTCACTTGCTTTTTGATTTTTTTAAAATACTTGATTGTTGTTATTTATTTTGCAAATGTCGAAGTTTTCTTCACCTTGTTAATCTGGCTAGATCCTGGGCTCTGGTGTGTTTTTAATTGCCACTCAGCTGGTGGATGTGAGGAGTGAAGCAAGGAGATGCCTGACATGGGCGGCAAGTGCTTCTTGGACAAACCCTCCGTCACTGTCACAGCCTTTTCTCCTGGCTTCCATGAGGCCTCATCCAGGCTCTGCTTTCCTGCATAATGCCCTCCCAGAACAGCTCCTCCACACCATCATCTCCCTCGGCTCTCACAGTTTCCCCCTCGTTTCCAGTTGACTGTGATTTTAATTAGATTATGGGCACGCTCTTTTATTCAGGTGTGCCCAGGTCCAGTAGGTCTCCAGAGAGCAAATGCTCTGTTGAGCAGCCCAGAGATGGTTCACAGCCCAACTGTGATCCCATGCAATTGTGCTATGATATAATTCTGCATATTTAGTGCTTAGAGGGTATTACTTTTAGTGTATTTTTCACTGTTGGTTGATTCAACACCTCTTTAATTACACTTTTCCTTACCAACTTTCTGTAAGAGCAGGAAAAGGTGTATTTATTTTATAATCTCCTTGCAACTGCAAATACTGAATATTAGCAAAACAAACTTCTTTTCCTTAGCAATTAACATTCAATTATTTGACAAAGAATTAAATGAGAAGAAAGAACAGTGTGGATAAAATTAGAAGACGTTCTGGCATCCTGGAAAACTAATGAAATAACAGTGTATTTTCTATTGCAATAGAAAAAGCATTACTTTTAAACCTAAAGTCCATATAATTACAGTCTCATTTAATTCCA
>JAHREE010000175.1:1784084-1795255 GCA_033628505.1 Tringa tobata | reverse complement strand
GGAAGATAACAGTGGCTGATCTTTGTTTTCATGTAGTGCTTCTGTAGTGTGCTACAAAAGGGTGTGAGAAGCCTTCTCTCAGTGCCCCAAGGGCTGCTCTTGTACCACAAGCAAAGGGTCTAGGCAGAATCTGGTGTGGAAAATTGCACAAAACCGGCAATAGCGATGGCGTTTTGCTTCTCTAGGACCAACAGTAAATATGGTGCTGTTTTTCTTCTCTTCTAGGTCCACTTGGTTGGTATTGATATCTTCACTGGTAAAAAATATGAAGATATTTGCCCATCGACTCACAACATGGATGTTCCAAATATCAAGAGGAATGATTACCAGGTGAGTTAACGTCACTCTGTCCTCCCACACATGAAGAAGCTTTATATTCCTAATGCCACACGTAAATTCTCTTCATCCCAAAACCGGCCTCTCAATTAATAAAGTACTCATGCCAGAGTTAATGGAACTTGCCTGTCTGGACATGACATTGCTGAACTCAGAGCATTTACTGAATTGTTAAACCTGTAAGAGCTCACCGATTACTGTACGAATAACCTCATTTTGTAGCAGCAGTCTTTAGAAATAACAAGTAATAGCCATGATTTAAAGCCATGTTTTTTCTAGCTCATGCTGTAAGGTCACTTCATGCTTCGTGATACTGGCTCCCTTTAGGCTCTGGAGAGAGCTCATCCCTGCTGCAAGTTATTATTAGTTAAAGGATAATATAAGGATATATTGTCATTTATAATTTCAGCCTTACGTAGGGTAGATGAATCAACAAGACAGTCTTAAGCTGCATCTGATGCCAGTTCTAACTCGCTACAGTGCTTTCTGCTCCTTGTGTGGAAGCTGCCTTTAGCTGATCTCTAGTAATTCTGGTGCTCTGAAATATATGGATAAAGAGAACTTGGCAATCTTTTGTAACTTCTGTAACGCCTGCTGTGATTGGGATAGTGAGCTCTTAAAAGCACCACAATTTAAAGTGTGACTGGCCTGTCTTAGGGCACAGACCTTCCAGGAGATTCTTAATGTTATCTTGGTGGTCTTTTCTCTCATGTTCTTGAGTACTTATTGCCACTGAAGTTCGGGCTTTATCAGACTTGGTAGGGCTGGATTTCACCTCACAAGGATGGGGTTTTTGGTGCCCCACGTACGAGGAAGTAACCAGCGGGATTCTGGTGATTCTTGATAGCAGACTGGCTTTTGCTACAGTTGCCTCTGACTGTTGTAAAAAATGGACATAAATTAGGTTCTTAACTGTTACAAGCACAATACTAAAGACTTAATGTAACAGGTAGAGTTCACTGTGCCTTCAGCTGCTTCCTCCTAGTGAGTACTGATGTTAAATATCCTAAAAGTAAATTTCTCTTCACAGCTGATAGGTATTCAGGATGGGTATCTCTCCCTGCTGACAGAAAGTGGTGAAGTTCGTGAGGATCTAAAGTTGCCAGAAGGGGATCTTGGTAAAGAAATAGAAGGAAAATTCAATGCCAATGAAGATGTGCAGGTAAGTATAGAGGGCAGACAAGAAGAGTTGTGGTTAATTCCACTTGATTATGTAGTGAAGAAATCTTATTTTGATATTGACCGTTTCTGCCTCTCTGTGAAGAGCAGGTTGGAAGTATGGGAAATGGTCCTTTGAGATGTAGAAGGACTTTGGTACTGGAGAAGCTCAGTTGATAGGTGATACGGGCACCTCTCAAATGCCTGGATAAACCCAACCAGTGCTACTTGCACGGTGTGGATTGGAGCCTCCAGGCTTTCTTAATCGGGACCAAGCGCAGAGCTTCGTGATGTAGCCCGAGTTGTCTAATTTGCTGTTTTAGCAAACCTGTCTGGCAAGTAGCTTTGCAGACAGCAGTCTGTACTGGGCCACACCAGTTCCTCATTCAGCTTTATTGCAGGAGCTTCTTCATCTTCCTCTGTTGTAGGACACTCAAGCTGCCAGCCAAGGCAATACAGCAAAGAACAGGCAGCAGAAAAACAAATCGGTGGGAAGGGCAGATAATGTGGAAATTCTTCCAGTGACCGTCTACCCTCAGCTTCTTTTTCTTTTATCAAGAGGGGTGGGATAGATATTAAAATCTGCAAGTCTGTAATTTCTGGAGCGCTTCATCCAGCATGGGTTGGGGCTCACCTATGTGTCTTTTCTTCCAGATATCCGTCATAAGTGCAATGAATGAAGAATGTGCTGTAGCCATAAAGCCTTGCAAATAAAGAGGATCGCCAGGCTCCGGGCAGCTGCTCAGGTCTGGACAAACCACAGATCTCTAAATTTGGTTCCTATTGTCACCAAAGCTCTGGCCTTCACAAGCAACCTCATTTCTTTTTTGAATTGTTAAAAAAAAAAAAAAAGCAGTGCTGGATTCTGGATTAGTGTTGCAGGCTAACTGGCAGTTTTCAAAATCACTGAGATTTTAGTTCCTTAATTGTAACTATTTTAACATTCCTGTGGGTTTCAGCTATGGATCTAAGAAACCAATCAGGTGTTACTAGTGGATATATTTTTTATTTGCTTGAGCAAAACAGTGTTTGTCTGTATGAACAGACAAAATACAGTATTCAGGGGCTTTTAGATAAGCTGGTAGGTATCTAGGATTATAAAGCGACCTAGAGCACAAATAGTATTTTTCTTGACATGTTTAGGTAGAACTGACAATAAAAGTAGCATTTTTTTTTTTTTTTAAAAAAAGCTTAAGTATTTTGTGGATTGGGACTCTTGCAGAACTGTAGGTGCCAATCGCAACTTTTAGACCAAGAAACTCAAGTGATCAAAAATGCCAGCTGGCTTGACCAAGCCCCAGTGGCCATGTGCAACTTAACTGTATTACCTCTGTATTCTTCTTTGCCAACTCGTTGGCTTATTGTAACGATAAAATGGTGTCAAAGCCTACCTGTGGTTTAGGCGGGCAGTTGGAATATTGGGTAGATAAGACATAGATAGGTCAAGGGGACACAAAGGTGAGAATGGATGTTAAAGCTATAGACTTTCACTCGAGGCCTTTGTCAGACTTGAAAAATAAAATAGAAAATGCAGTTCAATTGCTTTCCTTTATTGTATTTATCTTAAACTATAAAAGGCTGACAAACTCCATGGGAATCTGTTGCAGTGCTTCCAGCTTTAGGTTTTAATCTTCAGGTTCAGACCGTATTTTTGTAGCACAGGGACCACGTGTTTTTCAAGAAGTGGGACAAACTGTAGCATTGAGCCTAAACTAAATGCATGTGATTCTTTTTGAAAAAAAAAATTAAATAAAATATGGAACTATTGTATTTTCAAAACATAGACTTGACAGACAATAACTGAAATAACTGAAAACAACCATGGCTTAATTATAAAAGTAGATTGCTACATAGTTATGAAAGCGAGCTCCTCTCCAAGGGAGTTCTGAGTCATTGAAACATGCATGCATGCCTCTAACTATTTAGTAGCTTAACAGGCAAACACAAGGCTTCACAGAACTAGTCACAGAAGGATAACTAGCCTACGCCTGTTTGAGGCGTTCAACTTGAATACTAAGACTTGGTGACTCTTCTATGAGTGGGAAACTTCCTTAACCCCTCGCTCAGACCTGTCTTCACAGTTGCTAAATTGTTTCGTGAACTTGCCTTAAGCTTCGGTGGCTGTTGGCTAGTGGAGGACAACTTGTACCCACGTGGCATGCTGCCCTGGCCAGCACGCACAATTCACACTCGATTGGCAGTGGGAGCCAGACTTCACACTGCTGTCAAATGCTTAAAAATGTTTTCAGCTTAATAGTATGTACTCTTTAATCCCCAAAGGGCTCGTGGCCACTGTCCTGAACTGCCCTTGTGCATACTGTGGCAGGGCTTAGCAAATCTTGGAGGTCTAATGTAGATGACAAACCCACGCATTTTCCATAGATTTCTCCTGACAGGGAAAGCAGTACAGTGAAGGTAAGACAGCAATAAATACTACTCTGGTCACAAAGCACAGTTACCTGGGACACCTGGCAGAAGCAGGATACTGCCACACGCTCTTGCCCAGCACAATACACATCGCAGGCGAGCTCTGTAAATAGCACCTTGACTGAAATGGCAGAATCGCTTTTAAAAAAAAAAAAGCTGTAGATGCAAGAGTTGGAAGTGCATTCAGAACAGTTAGGAAGCGTATGCTTAATAGTTCAAGGTAGTCTGTGCTATGCTCCTCTCTGCCTCTTTGTTAAACTGGTACCTGAAAGACAGGCTTTGGTGGCTTTGGAGGTGACTGTGGAACCATCGATGATGGTCTTGACAGCAAGCTGCGCTGTGATGTCAAAGGGGAAGTCATGGGTTGCTATGTCAAACTAATGCGAGTTCTAATGCTGTCACCGCATTACTAACGCTTCTAATATGCTTGAAAACTACAAGACTTGGATTTGTCCTTGTTCTGGTAGTGCTTCAGTCTACTTGCAGGTGCCTGTCTGCCCTCTAAAACCTTGTTGGAAGACAGGTATTTGATGCCGCTGGCCCACAATCTAAGCAGTTACTTAGACTGTAAGCTCTCCAGGACAAGGGCTGGGTTTTGTCCTGTTCCTATAAGCAGGGGTCCTGGTCTGACTGGGAGTTTTCAGGTACTACAGCAATCTAAAGACAGGGGTTTTATATCCTCCAGCTTGCTGGAAGAGCCCTCCTTGGGACGCATGGATGTCCTTCTATTGCAACCTTCAGTTCTGCAAGATTTAAATGATTAAGTACTTCATTATAGGTTTGTTCTTATATACTTAGTTGTCTTTTGTGAAGCGCTTCGAACACTATGGAAGCGCAGAGCATTGGCTCGTCATGCATGAAGTTTCCCATAGGTAATACATAAGCATGAGTCTTAAGCATAATCTCCAAGTTTCAGTAAAGTTAAAAGTTGCTTCTGAATTAGAACATGTATTTGAGGCATTTTTTTTTTTCCAAAGTAAGATGTTTCAGTTTACTGTTAGAATTGTTTGCAACAAACTTTGTTTGTGATCAATAGTCCATATAGATGCGTGGTTTTAAGATTCCTAACCCAAACGCTTAGGGAAATTCTCTTTTCATAGCTTTACTTTAAAACAAATCTTACCAACGTACTTGTTCTGTAGTACTGTCTTAACACTTAAATTGTGTCAAAACCGAAAACTAGAAACTTTTAATACCTGATGGCAATTGTTCAGAGTAAAGGCTGTGAAAACTAGGAGGTGAAGAAAAGAATTTCCACTCCAAATAATGCATTTTTTTATGGCTCCAATTCATTGAGTTTCTCTTACTACTTTACAGAATTTGAAAAGACTGCAGTGTTTCCTGCCTCAAATGTTGGCAAATAATACTTTAAGATTTCAATAGATCCTTCTAATTTTTGCTTATAATGATGGTTTTTCAACTAGGCTCTTGCTAGTTGGGCCATGTTCTCAGGGCTGTTTTTTTTAAGAAGTTAGCTGAATTTCATTGTTTTAACGTAACTGCTTTCAAGCCTCTTGCAGGTTTTTCTAATCCACAATGTACCCAGAAATGGTGCACAGTCTGTAGTTTCACAATACAGGTAATTTTACATAATCTGTAAAGAAGTCGATTTTGTTGACAGTTCAGACTCTTATGGTTACTGCAGGTCAGTCTCACAGAATTCAAAATTCAATGAATCCCACCTTTTTTTGGTTGAGTAATCTAGAATGTAGTTTGTTACAGTAGAACTAAACTTCGGGGAGGGGGTGGGGGGTAAAGAGACCTTGTTAAGGATATTTCGAGTATCTCGCTTGTACACTGAGAATGTTAAGGAAGGCATAGATCCTGGAGGCATTGTGCTGGGAGTGCGGTGGAGCGTTCCGCACGGGATGCCAAGCGTCAGGTGTCTCTCCAGCATCTGTAGCCTGGCCCTACAGCATTTGGCATCTGTGACTTAACTTGGTTTGTTGAACTGAGAAACGAAATGTTGGCTATGTCTTGCTGTTATCGCAGAAAACCTCTCTTGTCCTGTGCTGTATCTTGTAAGCTTAACTGCGGTTTGGTGCGGCTTTCAAAGTGCGGGTGGAAAAGAGGAATGATGGCGATGACTCTTTTTACTGATTATAGCGAAAACCAAATCCTGTAAATCGTGTGAACCGGGCATGGTAGTCCTCGTGGTTCAAACCTGTATCTGTTTTGGAAGCTGTATTGTTTTCAACACCCTGGAAATGATGGGGGAAAGATGTAAATGTGTCTTTTGCTCCAGAACTAATAAAGATGTCAGTGCTGTGGGGAGCTGGGTGCTGGTTAAGGTTACGGGGAGCGCTGGAGAGTCTTGAAGGCTTCGGTGAAGTTGTCGCTGGCTCTATGCGCTCCGGTCTGTTCTCTGGGCCTTGGGTCCCTCCACTTCCCTGAGGAGAATCGCCTCACTGCCGCAGCGGCGCGGCCTGTCGCTCCTACGAGAGCTTGCGTTCTTGCCCAACAGAAATGAAAATCGGGAAATAAAAGTTCAATAAAAAGGTGACTCCTTCATGCTACAGACGTGTCCTGCCTGTTTGTTCCTCTGAGGAAACACGCGCCGCCGGCGGGAGGGGCCTCTCCTCCTCCCCATCCCGGCATGCCCCTGGGTGCGCTGCCCCGCCCCGCGCGCTTACGTGATGACGTCGGGCTGGCTATAAAAGCGTGGCGTGAAAGCGGTGATTCCTCTTTCCTGCGGGAGCGGCAGGGCGGCACCATGGCGCCGGTGAGGGCGGCGTGGGGACGGCGGTGGCGGGGGAAGGAGCAGCTGGTGGGCCTCCCGGGCGCGCTGAGGGCGTTCTGAGGCGGCTGGTGGGGAGCTGGCGGCCTTCCCACCGCCGGTGGCCAGCGGGCCTCTCCCCGAGAGGGTCTGGAGTGTGTGGCGGGCGGCCGGGGCCTGGTTCTCAGGCCGGGGTGAGGTGGCTGCAGTGAGTCCCGCTCTCCAGGCGGTGTCGGCCTGGGCCGGCCCCCGCCGGGGCACCCTCTGCCCCTCTCTCCCCCTCGCACTGATAAAAGGATTCCGGCTGCGGGTTGTTAATGTGGGGGTTTGGGTTTTTTTTGTTTCTGTGTTTTAGCAAAAGGATAGAAAATCTAAAAAGTCAACCTGGAAGTTTTGCCTTGACTTGACCCATCCTGTGGAAGATGGAATATTTGATTCCGGGAATTTTGTAAGTCGTCGTTTTGCTCGTACTTCTGGTGTGTAGCGTTTATATAGGTGTGCGTGTAAATATATATATACAGCCTTAGTACAGTAGGACAACTGAATTACTGCTGAAAAGTTACCTTTTAAACTTACAAAATCAACAGCTGTTCTTTAAATTATCAGCGCTTTTCAGAAGTTTCTTGGGTTTATATGTCTTTTATAGACAAGATGCTTCATACCTACCCATGAGGAGAACTATTTTAAATTGAATTCTGCTTTAGCATGGGGGTGATTGTTTTTAATTGCACGCTGTAAAATCTTACTGCATTGTAAATACTTGGTATCAGACCATAAATAAGTGTGGTTTTTAATATTGCTCTGTGGCTAGGGTCCCTTCCCTAGTTCATACCTAGGGTGCCATTCCCTAGTGTCCTATTTTTTTAATGTTGAAACAGGAACAGTTCCTAAAGGAGAAGGTTAAGGTCAATGGAAAAACCGGGAACTTGGGCAACACCGTTCACATTGAACGACTGAAGAACAAGATCACAGTGACCTCTGAGAAGCAATTTTCTAAAAGGTTGGCATAGGTTTCCTTTTGTTGTATTTGTGATAGCGGATTTTGAACAGTGCTGTGTTGAACTGCACTTCTGATGCCTACAGAGAAGGTGTTAGCTCCGAACTTCATAGCACTTGTAAATATTAGTGAAAGACTTAATTCAAACAGATTTGTAACATTAGATATTTAAAAAACCTGCTTTTTAAAACTCAGGACTTGATTGCAAGCTGACGCTCCCTCTAATATAAGCATAGTAATACAGTATCAAGGAAGTACAGGCTTTTAAATGTCGTGCTGAGCTCACGTCACGGGTGGCTGTTTTATTACTTAATTGGTTGTCTTAAAAGGTATGTGTATGCAATACATGTTGTTGCAAAAGAACCCTTAAAGTCAAATGAAGCCTTAAACTGCTTCCTGCATTAGGCCATGCAACAGATGAGCGCGCAGTTCCTTCCCTGCATCTACCCCTTCATTTGCTGATACAGTTGCAAATCTGTTACGTTACACCAAGGTTTTGAACCACTTCTCGGTGCTTTTGAGTTACTGGTATTGTACTATGCAGTCAGAAAGCATCAAATAATAAATTCTTACGTATCTGGCATGGAAATATACTTCTATTATCTGTTTTATGATAATTCTTTATTTCTGGATGTAGTAAGTGTGTTGTTGCCCTGCTAGAGCCATGTCTTGGACGGACTGCAGACAGCAGTAAGGCTTGCTAAATCAGAGAGTTCTGATGTGAATTTACTCTTTTTAAGGTACCTAAAATACCTCACGAAGAAGTACCTCAAGAAGAACAATCTGCGTGACTGGCTTCGTGTCGTTGCGTCTGACAAGGAGACGTACGAACTGCGCTACTTCCAGATCAGCCAGGATGAAGAGGGATCGGAGTCTGAGGAATAACTGAAGCTTGGCTTTCTACTCAGTACAGCGTACAAAAGACTAGAACATCTATTTATAAAGAACAGTTAACTTATTGGTGAATAAAGATTTTGTACCCTGTTTGACAGAGCATGGTTAGTTTTCTAGCTCTTTTTCTTAAATGCTAATTAAAAACCATCGCGGGGAATGATTTGATTTGCAGTTTTCCTTCTGTTGGTAGAAATCAGAGCTGTTCGCGTGGCATCCGTGAAAGTCCAAGTAGAAAAGAACTGAGCCCTTTGCCCCATACAAGTGTAGGTGGGTTACATCAGCATTTAATCATATTGGTGCAAATAATGCTGGAGCTTTTTGTGACTAAAAGCACCACGTCTTTCTGAGAAAGATTTCATTTCTGTGTGATTTATCCAAACCGTTAATTGGTTGTATTCCTGTGTATATGCACAAGTCAGACTGGAGTGTAACAGATTTGTTAGCCAGGTTTATGTTAGATTGACGTGTCAAGAGGCAGAGACAAATCTCATTGCCAGCATCGAGCTAAAACACCTTAAAGGAAGCAGCGAGATGTGCTTTAATCTTGACAGTGACTGAATCCCATGAAATCCACGCAGATGTTTGTATTTCTATGGTGGTGGATTTTACAGTTCTTGTATTTGACTTGAGGGATTATTTCTTCAAGTATTTCTTTAGTGCAAGTGGCAGGTTCTTCATTGAAACACAAGTCACTCCGGATCCTATAAACTAGTTCTTTTGCTTATGTAATACCAAGAGAAATTGGATTAGTTTTCACTATGAAAAAGTGGTATTTGTGCGCTGCGGTTGCAGTAACTGTTCCCCCCGTGTGCATTTGCTGGCAGTGTACTCTGTGTCTGATTAATCAGAATATTTACTCACAGGCTCCGGCACCGTGGTGAGCTCTGGAATTAGTAATGCTGTGTTTGTTTACTGTCATAAAGCAGGGATGGATGTAGGCTCTGATACTGAACTTTGGGCTTGAACACATCTGCTGGTTCAGGCTGAAATGCGCTTACTAAATTTTTTAATTTCCTGATGATTTTTTTTTTTTTTTAATTATTTTTATTTCAGTGTTGTTTTTGCTGGCAGACCTCTGAGACAGACCATTAGGAGAGTTGCCAAACACAAAGCAGTGCCGTAACAGTCGAGTGGCACCCACTTGTGCTACCTAAATCAAAACCAGGGGCACAGAAGGGGAGATGAATGTTGTTGGCAGCCTCGGGGACCCATTTGTCACCTCTCAGTTTGCCTGGAGTGGCCCCGGGAGATTGGGAGGAACTGGCAGTGGGAGAACCACTACCTGTGTCACCTCTGCCTCGTTGATTTGTTTCGTTTTGCCGTTTTCAGAGCAAAAAGGAAGGGAGCAGCCCCAGTAACTGGCTGGAAGGCCAAGGATTATTTCCCAGCTCAGGTGTGTTGAGCTTTAGATGCTTCAGTGGAAGTAAAATACCTGAAGTCCTCCTTTGGTGAAGTCCTTTGGATAATGCCAAAGTGCTGCCTTGGAATGTCCTATTTGAGCCAAACCAGGCAGTTGGGAAGCAACGATTAAAGGTGGTTGGGTTCTTAAAGCAGTTAGAGTGAAGCAGTCACAGTTAATCCTGTGTTGAGCCAGCAACGCTGTTTTTCAAAGCAAAGCTGCAAATATTAGAAAACCTCTGGTGTGTTTTCTTTGCTGGACCAAGCGAAGCAAAGGGCAGCACTATTCCAAAACACATCCCCACCTGTTTTGTCAGAGTTGGGCTTTTGTGTGGCGCCACATCCTTCGCACGAGGCTGACACAACAGAACCCTTCCGATTAAACGGGAACGAGCACAAACACAATCGGAGCTAATTGGGTCCCGCTGCCTCGTTATCCTGCCTCTTAAAGCAGCCTGGCAGCTACATGTGTAGCCTGGCAGATAGAGACTGTCATTAGGCAAAAGATGGGGAAAACAAGACCGGGGATTTCAAGCAAAACAACTTATTCCATGGCTGGGTTTGGAGGAAAACTGCCAAACTGCTCGCCTGAGTTGTATTGCTCACTGAGCTTCGCTGCCGGGAGGACGGAGCCTAGGAATTCCTTGCCCCAATGCTTGAAAATGTGGTAAACTTTGGGAAAAAAACAATTAAAAAAATTCTAAGTTTGTGATAACAGTAAGAAGTGCAGCTCAAGAGCGCTTAGTGCATTCTGGAAAATCTTCTTTCCTCTTTTAATAGCAGAGGGGATTTAAATTCAAATGGAGTGTTTGCAGGATGATTGCTGATTATTCAAGTTTTGTGGAGAAGAGTAGCTGGAGTTCAGAGAGGAGAAGCCGACCTCAGACAGAGCTTAACAAAAATGGTGGTTCCTTAATAATTTCACGGATTTCACAGCTGAGGAGTGTGAAGGCCAGGAGTAATGCAGGTGGTAGGCAGGATACACAGCCTGTTATTGTTCACACAAGGTAATTAATGCAAATTATGCAGATTCGAATAGAAGCGAGCTTTTTTAAAAGCCACAGGTCAGCGTTTCTCTGATCTTTGGCGGGGTCTAACCCATTGAGACGCCAGCTCTGTGCGCCGGGAGCTGCCAGCTACCTTCCTGCCAGTTGTTTGGTTTGGTTTTTTTCTTTTTTCCCAACTGAAATCTGCTGTAAAATAACCACTTTCGTTCCTCTTTGTTTTGAAAGTTAAAAAGACCCC
>JAHREE010000175.1:1746533-1779207 GCA_033628505.1 Tringa tobata | reverse complement strand
TTTTTCTTTTATTATTATGAAGTGGCTTAAACTTGGCAAGGCACTTCAAACACCCCATTCCCACAACAGTAAAGTCAGCTCCAGGGAACCCCCAGCTGTCCCCCCCTCCCCTCCTCGGCCAGGACAGATAAGGGGTAAGGGGATGCTCAGCCATCCCTCTTCCCAACACAGTAACATTTTCCAGCAAAGCTGGAAAGCTGTCAATCCTCCTTCCAGCTCGTTTAGAAAATATTTACACTGCTGGAAGATAACAGCCCTGTGATAGGGGAGGTTTTTGCTGACACAGTGGGCTTTCCCCCAGCAGCCGTCTCAGGGCTCTTCCTCCCACCCCAGCCTGGGATGCTGGGTCTCCCGAGGGGGGTCCCCATGGCACCCACCATCGATGGGGCTTGGCATGGGGCTGGCAGGAGCTGTGAGTGGTCAGCAAGGAGCTGGGCTGATGGACACACAGCTCAAAGCAGGAGGGTCTCTCTCTGCCATCTCTCCTGGCCCTGCAGCACCCACCACAAGCTCCAGGACCAAAACCCCCAGGTTTTGGGGTGTAACACTGGAAGCAGTGATCTAGTTTTCTTTTCTCAGGATAGCCTCAGGAACATAGGACCGGGGACTCTGCTGTCGAGCATCCCAGGGAGCATTAACCCTCTGGAGGTGCCGTGTTATATGGCTGTTTCCGTGAGAACCTATATTGGAGCTGAAAAATACTAATGAAAACCAAACACCGGAGCCCTCTCATTACTCCAGCTTTGCTATTCAATTTAAATTCCCCCCGTGTTTGCTTTCAGGCCTGCCAGACCTCACTGACCCGGCTGACAGGTTACAGCTCCGTGCCAAGAGGTCTTTGCTGGCAGCAACGTGGACGAGAAACATTGACGGGCACCAAAATTTGCGGTATTGGCTTAAAAACCATGAGGTTGAATAATGAATAATTTTTTTTTTTGCCCTTCTGCAGTTTAAGGAGTAATATTTCCCAACTCATCTTGGCAGGAGCGTTAGAAATTAATTTGCTTTTAAAATTAAAGTCTTGGGAAATCATGTGATGCCAAAGGGCTGAAGTTTTAAGGTAAATACATGGAAAATGCTGCAGTGGGGCTGACCAAAGGTTCTGGATGCTGGTGCCCTCCCTTCATCAGGGGTCAGGAATAGGAGGCAGCATCAGCTGTACCCACCAAATTGTGGCAGCTCATGGTTAGGGATTTTCCAAGCCAGAGCTGCTATCTGTGTGTTCAATAACCCTCGCTAGATTCCTTTCCTACCATAGATCTGTTCGTTTTTTTTCTCCAAACACCAGTTATTGCCAGGCTCGCAGTTATACAAAAGCACTATATCTGTGGACCCAGCAGAAGATGGAGCCAAATAAAGCAGGCGTGTTCTGAAGCTGAGATCAGCACTGCTCTCCTAGGGAAGGAGGGATGACCAGGGAGGAATGTTATCTGCCTGAGAGCCTCTGGCTCCCACTGCATCCCTCTGCTCCTTCTCTACAGGCAGAACCACATCCATCCGTTAAAGGGGAATTAAAATGAGAGCCCCGATTCAGGCACAAAAAGGGCCTGTTCTCCCAATTCCCCCCACAGCTGCAGCTTGCGTGGCTCTTTGGAGTAAAAACCCCTTAATTAATTTTTGCAGGAGACTAATCTGAGCTCAAGTGCACATGCAGAGCCCAGGGCTGGGCGCAGGGAGTGAACGTGACCGTAGCTATATCAAAAAAGATATATGTTTATGTATATATATTATTAAACATAATAGCTATTGTTTCGAATAATAACAATATATAATGATAATCACAGAATCTTCATGGTTGGAAGGGACCTTTGAGATCATCGAGTCCAACCATACACACACACACAAAAAAGAAAAAAATACAAAAAAACAACAACAACAAAAAAAATCCCCCACCACCCAACCCAACAATCTCGGGCACTAGAGCATGCCCTGAAGAGCCACATCTACACATTTCTTAAATACCTCCAGGGATGGTGACTCCACCACCTCCCTGGGCAGGCTGTTCCAGTGCCTGACCACTCTCTCAGTAAAGTAATTCTTCCTAATATCTAATCTAAACCTCCCCTGCCCCAGCTTCAGACCATTTCCTCTGCTCCTGGTATATATAACATATAAAATATATAGATAATGTATAAATAAAATATATAGAGATGTAGATTATATGCAAATACTGTATAGAGAGTGTATATATGTATAGTTCCCGGGGAACCTGCCCCTCAGAGGACAGGGGTGACGGTGGCAGGGTGCAGATGGTGATGCACCTCATCCAAGCTTGCAGTGACCACACAGCTCCAAACTCCATCAGGGTATCTCTGCAGCTACGTGCTGCGGCCACAGAAGTATAACCGTGTATTTGGTGGTGATCCTGAGCCCCACACCTTGGCCCTGGGACAAGCCATACGCCCTTGGAGGTTAGCAGGCGGAGGAAACCTGCTTTTTCTCACTGACTTCTGACCTTCAAACACTCCCTGGAAAGCTCAGGAGGGCTCTTTTCCTCTCCCCACAAGCACAATAAAGAGGCACAAGGCAACCGATGTTTTTGCAGGTGCAGAATTATCTGTTGGGAGAGTAAAACTGCAGAGTTTACGATATAAAGCCGCAACTTTTCTGCTCACCTTTAGCAGGAGCCTGCTTCTAACAACAGCCCAGCGATGAAAAGAATCAATAAAGCCCATGAAATCAGAAACTGGCCAAAAAAACCTCCCGGATTTTGCTCCAGCACATTTGGGGGGGCTTCTCTGAGGCTCCTTACAAGGCGATGCCATTGTCAGGGGTGCCTGGGCACCCCTGCCTCCCTGCTTGCAGCTCGGATGCTCTTTGCCTGGGTGGGATTGCTGGGACTCGGTGCAGAATAGGGGCATTTTGCTGTCGTGCACAAAACCTCTGGGAAAAGCTCTGCTTGCTCGTCGAGAAGTTACTCCTGCCACTCGCCTAATTCCTTTGGGTCTCTTACAGCAAAGTAAAAAGGGTCATGATTATAAGAATACTTATGTGTGTTATAATGATCTTTGCTAAGACCCAGAAGCAGCCGGGACACCTAATTCCCTTTAAAACAAATGGTATTACCTGCTCCAGGTAGACCTGCTACCTGCTCTGGGTGGACCTGCTTAGGCAGGGGGGTTGGACTAGGTGATCTCCAGAGGTCCCTTCCAACCCCATACAATTCTGTGATTCTGTGATTCATTCTGTATTCATGTGCCAAACCCCCCCAAGATAGTTTTGCAAATGGACCTTACAGATAGGAGCTCAAAAACTGAGTTCTCCAGGGCAGGTACAACCAGCACCATCACCTTGCCCTGGGCAAAGAGGGAAGGTATGAGCAGTGTTTGCAGTGTAGGTGCTCATCTTAGACCAGGATGCGAGGCAACGAGGACTGTTGATTCATTATTTACCCCATTATTTGGGGCAGCTCTGTGGCTTACCTTTTAATTTGAAATTCACCGCACAAATATTTATCTGAGCTTGGAAGTAGAGGTTAAACAACGCTGCACTCGTTTTTCATAAACCTCCCCCAGGGTGTCTCTGATCCATGGCTCATGTCAGAGTGTGATAACGGGAGAGATCGCTTCCAAAATGTAAAACACAGCAGCAAACTCCATCTCTGCTGCACAGGGGGAAGATGAAGGGGCAAGATCACATTTTGTTCTGAATAGCTGCAGCCGTGGACCCCCCACTGTGGGCAGGAGATGACCCAAATCGCCTGGCTCCAGCCTGGATGAGCAGCAGCAGCCATGGGCTGATGGTCCAGGCTTGGCTCCACCAGCGGCTGAGATATGGGACACCACGTCCTCACTCATGTTGCTACTCAGCTGCACCAAAATATCTTCTCGGGTCACACAGGGACACGGATGGAGATGAGACACTGACTGTGACACTTGGGTCCAGCCGAGCGCAGTTGCTCTCACCTTCTGCCACCAAATTTACAAAAGCACAAGGTGGGTTTGAAACGTGTGGGAACAGTCCGAAACCAGCCCAGCACAACGAAACCACAAAGAGCAGAGGTTTGTCCAGCAATAAAAATAAAATTCATAATAACAGCACATGCACCAGGAAGCTCCCTGCACTGTAATGACAATTAAATTGGTTATTCTCAGGTAACTGGTGGATTCCATAGATCAGTACTAAAAAAAAGAGGGCTTGATCAACCTAAATGAAAATTTCTCTCTGTTTTCAGTCCGTAAGTGTCAGTGGGAAAAGCACCTGGGTGTGACAATGTCTTGTTCACCTGCAGACAGTGGACGATACTTTCCAAACCAGATTGACTAATGTGGATATTTGGAATTTCATGATAATTTGGAAATAATTTCCTTTTAACTAGCACTGTAATAATAAGGCTCGTGCCCTGCTGGAGAGTCTGTATGTAAAGCACCACAGTGACATGAGGGGCCATGGCTGGGGGTGTGTGCAGCTCACAAGGCAGATGTCCCACTGGGTTGCATGCAGCAGGATTATTTTAGGTTCTGTAACACTGCCATGCAAATAATTTGAAATTTGAGTTTAGTCATTAAAAATTCTAAGGTGATTGTGGGATTATGGAAAAGAGATACTTGCCCAGCTGGAGCACAATATTCCAGATGTGCATAATATATGTTTTCAGCTGCATGCGTTTTCCATAACCAATTTTACATTTCCCTGGGTATTTTTCTCAACTAGCTTCAAGAATTAACATGCTGGTATGCGCATACACATCTACTTATACTTTCAGATTCCCCCTTTGCTCCTGTTTCTAAGGAACTGCATTGATTTCACTAGTATTTACAACACCTTGAAGCCCAAATATTGAAGGTAAAATTCTTCAAGGCCTCCTATAACGAAATCCCACTTTGATTTTCCTTCATTGCAGATGCAAAAATAACGACCCAAGGAAAACAATAGGCAAGTGAGAAGCAAAGATGTGAATTAGCATCCACATCACGGGACGTTGGTCTATTAACTGTGACAACCCAGATTGACACAGGCAGAACCACAATTACTTTATAGCAAGCCTTTAAAAACATGGAATCACATGGAAGAGGTGAGATATGGTAAAGCTAGATCCCAAGTGAGGTTGGGAACTTGTAGTCTAGATCCAAGCAAAATGCTTAGTGAGAATAAACAGATGAGATGCTCCAACTGACCTGCTCAAGTAGCAGCCCAAAAGTATCACATTTACGGGAAGAAGCATGTTAGAAGAGCCCAGGAGCAAACAATGGATCACCAGGACCAAGAGCTGAAGGGCACTGTTGACAGACTGTTCCTTGGTTGATTAACCAAAATCAAAACATTCCTTGGAAACTCCTCAATTTTGGTGAAGTGTTTACGTAAGTCGGGGAGGTTTCCTCCCATATCTATTTCCCTGGACAGTTTATCTCACTGATTGGAAATAAATATTTTTCCTAAAGTTTTAAGCACCCAGCAGACACGGGAGTCTTCCCAAGGTGGCTCCTGGGGAAGAAGAGGAGGCATGGGAAGAGCTGTGACCCAGAGAGGCTGGTCCCAGTCTGGCTGCATCCCGGTAGTCCACTACCCTCAAATACCCAGCCAGAATAAAGCAAGGGAGTTTTGTTGTCATGTTTGGCAGAATAATTAAATACCTTGAAAAAGGAACGCAGCTGCAATCAGGTCACACCAGCTCTGTTTGTCTCCTCGTTGGTAGAGACCCCTCACCCACGTAGCATTCGGTGCCGGCTGCAGGAGGAGCCATGTCCAACAAGCACCATCACATCCAGCTCCGTTCCTGGAGCTTCCAACTGCCCGGAGTCACGGAAGATGCACCAAGAAAGCTCCTTGACTTTGTGCTGGGAAGTAGTTAAACGACAGCTTTTGTTTATAGTGGAGATACTTAAAATATCATAACAAATTTATGTCAGATAACTCTTTCCCTAAATAGACTTCCCAAGCCTGGTGGAGTCCCACCACAGGAAGGTCAAGCGTGGCATGGAGAGGTCTATGTGATACCCACTTATCCCCCTGGACACGGCAGCACTTCATACACAGTCACACACAGGTTCCATAGCTAGAACCAAACTGTGTTTAATCTGTTTCTCTAACCTGCATGCTCACCACCGAAAGAGATGATGATGCCTCTTTCCTTTGACCACGAATCCGAGGGACCAGGATGAGTGAAAGGTGGCTGATCACCCAGCAGATGAGAATCCCTAACGGCTGTTTCACCTCTGCGACTCCCTTCAAGGTCTCTGCCAGCACAATTTGAGTGGATGCATTAACACATACAAACAAAAAAGCACCGTGAATTCAGCAGCATTGCCCTGATGAGGGAGTATTTGCTGTAATTTGTTTTGCAGGCACTTAGCAAAAGGAGAATTGGGAGAAATAGGGAGAGAACCCAGCAAAGTAATATGAAAATGGAGCCTCTGGCAGCCTCTGAGATGCACAATTTTAAGACAATTAGAGCACAGAGTGGATGATGGACTCCAGTCTTGAAGCTGCCAAACTCCAGCTGGGTTTTCTTATGCTGTGAAAGGAGTACCCACGTCTGCACTTCTTAGCTCTTCTTCCAGCCAAGAAGCACAATGCAAAGCCATGGGGTAGAGATGAACACCTTCTTTGCCAGCAGCAAACCATGCCTGATGCCCAAAGGGAGCTCTTCTGTGGTTCCCAGTGCCCAGGTCTCGATGCCCAGCTCAGACACATATATCTGAGCCCTACGAGTTCAGGAAAACTCCTCTGCCTGGGTGCAAGGGCTTGTCTGCAGGTGGAATTATTCCTTAATAGACATGCTGATCAAAATCCTTTCTCAAAAAAAGGACTCATAGGACAAAATAGCTCAGTCTGTGTGGGATCTGTTTGGACAGACTGCTCTCGGACGGGCTGTGCAGCCAGAAGCTGACCCGTCGTGCCTGACTTCTGTGCCGGTGCTAGCTGTGGCTCATCTCCTTGTGCCTGCAGTGTCCTGGACAGCCCGTGTCCAGGGGCTCAGCCAACCCAGTTCATGGCAGCCATGTGTGCCACGGCAAGGGCAGCTTTCCATCATGACATCCCCAGGGAATGGAGGGTCCTAGGGCAGGAGGACTCTCCTTGGCTGACCACAAGCCAGGAACCCACCAGAGACACCTCCAGCACATCAACCACCACCCAACACCTATGGTGGAGCACCCAAAGAGCAGTTCAGAAGCACCCAAGTGGTTTGGAGCAAAACGAGCTATAAAACCCCACAAAACAGACAAAACTTGCAGCAGTCTGGCCACACCACACTGTGTCAATGGAAGGAGAGCATCCAGAGTACAGTCTCCACCCACCACCTCCATCCCCCTCTCGGCTGTGTCAGTGGTTAAAGCTGCAGGTCTGAGCACAATCTGTTCCACAAGTGACTGGAAAATACATTACAGCTGTGCTGAAAATGGATTTTTCTTTTCTTCTTCACCTACTGTGAAATATGAATTGGGGACTCATTAGCTATGAGCTGCTGCAAAATAACGTTGCTCTTAAAATATTCAGTAGTCTCCTGGCTCCAAAGGACCTTGGTTAACTACAGATAGAGCAGAGGGGTTTTTCATTTTTTAAAATGTCCTGGAAAGGATCATTAGAAATTACTTTACAGTTTCTTTCAGAGGTTTTTTTTATTTCCATTCACAGACCATGAGCGGAGATGTGGAGAGCAAATCTGCAGTGGCGTTGAGTCCTGAAGGAGAGGGTGCTGCACACTCTGCTGCTCACAGAGGCAGGACTGGGGAGGCAGAAGGAGAAGCATTGGGGAAATCGAGTTGCAGCTGGGGTTTAGCAACATCCCAGATCCCTCCTGCGGGATGCTCAGCTGCTTTAGATGTAAAGAGCAGCATCGGTCCTTGGGACCTGCTCAGGTCCACCCAAAGGGCAGTAAGAGCCAAGACTGCATGAGGACAGGCACGTGCAGCCTGGATGTTGTCAGAGATGTGGGGTTTTTGCCTCAGGTGGGGAGGTGTGTGTGCCCCTGGGTGGGCTGTGCTCCATCACTGCAACACCTGAGCAAGGTTTTGGAGGTACAGGGACCACCAAGGTCCACCAACGATGGGTGCGAACAGTAGGGGTGGAATTAATGAAGAGGATCTGGGATTTTAAAGCCTTCTTGCTGGTAGAAGTTCGGTCTCCATGGCCTTAGCAATACTTGATATGCCTGCCAAGAAATCACTCATCGTGCTTAAGTCTGCTTTTCAAGAGAATGATGAACAGGCCTGCTGCTCCAAGGTCTACTCAGAGACCACTGTAAGCCATAAAACATAGGTGGCTATACATCTATCAAAGCTGGGGCACGGTCTGGCTCCATGGTCAAGTCCCAGCTATGTTTTGGTTCCAAACAGCCCCAAACTCCCAGGAGAACCCAGTCCACGGCTTTGACTCAGGGCCCTCACATTCACCGTATTAAAGAGCTGCTGGGGTTGTTATCTAGAGACCCCAGCAGACCCGATGGGCATGCTTCCAACATCATCATACAGTCGTAATTAAACAGCTGTACGATGAAGTGGACCATGCAGGAGTAACTCAACACCACCAGAGCCAGAGCAGCCTTTGAAGTCAGAACTTATCACCTCCATCCACCACTCACACAATTAAACCTTCCCCTCCCCGCCTCCCCAAAACAGCAGATGCCAACACAAACAGAATATCCCCCACGCTTCTCTGCTAATCATTGAACAAACCCACTACAAAGGTGGCCCCAAGCCCTTGTGTGGAGCGGGGACTGGGACACACTGGGGCACTCGGGGTCTCGGAGGTGGGAGGACTATGCTTGGGAATGGCTAGGTTGGGCTCTGCAAACCAAAGGATGCAGTGGTCATCCAGCCAGATGGACACGGAGGTCCTCTGGTGGACACCCAACGGGGCAGGATACTCACCTTCCAAGGCCTGTCCACCTCCCACCCCGCTTCTAAGGGGTTTTGAACCTATTTGCCAGTGTTGTTCCAGATTTGGCGTGGCAGTAATGCTCCCAGAGTGTTCCATTTGCTTAGATTTCAAGAAAGTGGTGATTAAAACAAGAGGGAAAATGGGGAAAGGCAAAAGCACCTCCTGTCCAGCCTGGTCTGATGGCACCAGGGGACATGGCAGGAGCACCGGGGACCCACAGACACCCATGGAGACCCATGGGGACCTGGGGAGGAAGAGGTGGCAGGGCAGGACAGAGGGCCAAGCAAACCATGAGCTGTCAGCTCGGCTGCTCACAGAGCAATTTATTTTCAAGGGCTTTGAACAAAACCACAGAGGAGTAACATGATGATTTCACAAGTACCTGAAAGAGGAGCTGAAATCTCCTTTCTCCTGGCTGCCGGGGAATTGATTTTCCTTTAGGTTTAGAGGCCAAGCAGCTCCAAGTATCCAACACCTCTCGACAAGCCGGGGGCTGAGAATTAGGAAGAAGAAACATGGGAGGTCTTTTTCAAAGCCAGAAAGATCTTCAAAGCCGTAAAAACAAGATCTCCTTGAGCGAGAATCGCTCCCACTTCCGCTGTCATTTACCTGACCTTTTTGTTTGGCAAAACTTTGCTGTCTGGAGAACTGATAAAATTCACGTGACAACACATGCCTGGTGAAAAATCCTTGCTTACAGGTTTTTGGTAGAAACAATATACTTTCCCCCACAAAAAAAAGTTTGAAACCAACCCATTAAAAAGTTTTAAATGAATTCAAAATTTGCATTTTGGTTTCTAAGCTTTTTCAACTCTTTCCAAATGGTAATTTACATTATTACGGATATTTACTTCTGCTGACATGGTATCTTCATGCCAGTCTGTTGAAAATGGTGAATAAATCTCCATCTGGAGAGCTTACAGTAAGGAAAGAGAGAGCCTAAAGGAAAACTAACAGCAGATAACAATAAAAACAACAATTTCTTTTCTTTCTTTCTTTTTTTTTTTTTTGGAACTGACATTTTCCTGTGAAAATGTGAAGTGAAAAAACGTCTTTTTCAGTGGGAAAGCAACTCAAGAAATTCAGAAATTCAGTCCCTGCCAAGAAGCTGTCCCACTCACCCCGGAGCAGGGCCAGAGGCTTTGCAGCAGGAGGAGATGACCCAACCCAGCTCTTCTGCCTCCCCTTCCCTTCTAAACACTCACTGCCCTCCAGATGGGCTTTTAATTTTTTTTTTCTTTTCTTCTTATTATTTGCATTTGCCTGGGGCTCGCCTCCCAGAAGGACTTATATTTTACACCAGCCTGCTGATAACTATTCAAGTCCCACCAGGCTCTCCCCTGCCAGCATCCTTCACGTCTCTGTCAGGACCATCCTCACTCACCCTGTGGTTCTCCGGTGTGTCTCTGAGTGCCCTGCAGACCCAGCTTTCCTGCCAGGCTTTTTCTCCAGGTCTTTTCCCCACTGCCCATTGCCATTTGGTTCAATTTTCCCAGTAATTTCACTCAGATGCAAAATGCTTAATTTCCCACCCCACTCTGTGCACCCACCCACCCACTGCCAGGCACCAGGGACCACCACCACCAGTGCTGAGCTTCCCTTTCCCTTCGGGCATCCTCCCTCCGGGTATCATGCATCTCCAGCAATGAAGGACTGGCATATTTTTAAATGAAAACCACCTCCCTCATATATATTCATAGCCACCGACCACGGCAGATGCTGCATCTCTCAACGTACTCAGCGAAGGGAAAGTCTCAGCAGCAGCTTGGACCCTCCAGATGCCAGCTCCGAGGTGCCTCCTCCCGCTCGCTGGCTCCGCCGAAGAGGAATGATTGATTTTTACAGAATCACAGCCAGGTCTGCAGTCACAGACGACAGCTCTGGGGAAGGTTTTACTGCTGACTCCTTGCGAGCTTCGAAAGATCCGCAGCAATTATTTTTCCTTAAGAAAACAGATGAATTAATCCTTCTGCTAGGGTTGCGGTTAGTTTTCCTAAAACTGATGCTTTCAAATGGTTTCAGAAAGCAAATAAGACTGCCTGGACCAATTTTTCAAAATCATTCCCCGTCACGTATTTCAAACACTCCATCAGATTTTCAGAAGAAAATAGATCAGATTTCCTAAGTGCTCAGTGGGTGCTGCCGGCTGCGAGAGAAAATGGGGATGCTGTCTTGGTGCCTTCAGAGGAGAGCAGCAGATTTTGCACATACCTAACACATCGGAGATGGATGCCAAATACATGCTCTCCCTGAATTTTAGTGGCATTTTCTTTTCTGAGATGATTCGTTTACAGCTCCAAATATGAAATATGGATAAATCCAGGAAAGAGAAGAGGAGAATCCAACAACGGATGAAATATCATGACATGGTTCCCATGCACAGCCATCCTCCTGATGGCAACAAAACAAACCACGCTGCTCTGAGCCTCAGGAAAACACATGAAAACATTAAATTTTGCAACATGCAGTCCTCATGACACAACTAAAGTTTGGTAAAGGGGTTTGACGAGGGAGCTAAGGAAAAGCCTTACCTTTGCAGATGGAAATGCCTTCTGTGAAAGGCACTGTAGAACTAGCTCTCACAAAAATCACTCTGGTTTCATGCAGTTTAGTGTAGATTAGTTTAACCAGTGACAATTAAGCAGAAACGCAACCTGAAGACCTCAAACCTTTGAAAGTCAGGTTTGGACATCAGCAGTGCAGGTGGCTCTCCTTTGCAACCACTCTGTAGATAATCAAATGAGGTAACCCCCTTTCTGTGTTTATACATGTATAACCCCACGTTTAAGAAAGCAGTTTGTTTATTTAAGCCTCTCTGTTTGACTTCACAAAAGCTTACACTTGGCTGGGAAAATCATGGCCAAATTAAAACCAGGGGAGGTTTGCTCAGCAGCTCCACGCGGCAGCGTTTCACCCGCTGAGCAGAGATAAACTGGAACGGGCCATCAGGCTCCTGGTGGGGTTCTTCATTTGGGGATTTAATAATTTCATTGCCTGAAATAAGAGAGTACTACTTTACGAGGAGGCTAGCGAAGTTTAGCTTGTTTAGCTGAAGAAAAAAAGAGCAGGTTGAGAGAGGATACAATTGCTGTTTACAAGTACATAAGGAGTAACAGCAGGAAAAGAATATAATTAAGCTAACAACACAAGAACTACTGGGAATGAGCTGGCCATAAATAATTTAGGATGGAAATGAGAAGAAGGTTCACACCATTAAAGGAAATCTCCATAAAAACATCAATTTTTGCCTCCAATTAGTCTAAAATACCACTGAGGGGGTGGAGAGTGTTGTTATATTTTCAAGCCATGACCTGAATGCCTCCTCCCAAGCTGCTGAGCACCAGAGGAGGACATATGTTGGAGATACCCCAGTCCTGTCTCAGCCTTGTCTGTGTTAGCAAAGGCTGGATGTGGAGCTGGGGACTCTTCCAAGTCAGGGTCCTCCCCTTTCAGCTGGAGGCTGAAAAATGATTGGAATTTCATTCTGAAAGCTTTCAAAGACACTGAAAGAGAGACACTGTCCTGGATTGCTTTGTCTAGGTTAAACATCTGAAGTCTGTTCACCAATAAACAGGAGCTGGGAAATATTTGTATGCGTTTTACAACATATGCCCTGGAATTTCTTTTATTTCCCTTTTCGATCCCAATTTTACCGTCCCTTGAGTTGACGTTGCATTTTGCCACCAAGGGGCCAGGCTGGCCATGGAAATGAGGTTGTACCTCTACCTTTGGTCCAGACTGTTCTGTAATTTCTCCTCTACTCTGGCAAATGAAGCTCCTCAACACAATCATCACAGAATCATTTTGGTTGGAAAAGACCTTTAAGATCCTCAGGTCCAACCATCAACCCAGAACTGCCACAAACCAAGCTGTCACCCAGCACAAAGGAGACTTGGACACCTCTGGTGTTGCTTGAGCAGGGTCCCTGTTTTGATGATGGCTCAGTCCACCGAGAGCCAAATCATTAATGCATCCCATCCCCTGGAGACCCTGTTTGAGCTCCAGGGGTGGCCGGACCCCCCAGGCCAGCAGGAAACACCCCAGGCAGGATCAGACCCCAGCAGTGAAGGGTGGCAGCAGCAGGGTAAAATCCTGTTTACACAGGGCAGTAAATACACGAGCACAGCCCAACACGCAAATACTCATGCTACAGACAAGCAAATGGTCTTGGGGAAGAAATGGCCAACACCCTTGGCTCCTCTTAGTTTATGATTTCTTTATTCACTGCCATTAAGCATCCTCAGCCGTTTTGTAGGATGGTCTAAGGGAAAATTGCAGTATAGTCAGAGTGAAAGCAGGTTCATTAAATAAACTATTATTTCCTTAAACTGTTTCTTATGAAAAGAAATGTCTCCATGAAACTTTAATAAGGCAGCACTGTGTCTCTCGTCTAAATCCAGGGTCAGGACATGGGAATTACTGGGGTGGCCAACTGTAGTCTGAGCCTAATTTAAATGCCAAAAATGGAAGAAAGTGATTGAGAATGAAGGGTTCATTAGTATAATCTTGGTCACGCCGTCTTGAAAGCAGGCAATGCTAGTGACCTGCGATCTTCTGAGCAGAAATGATTTCTAGAAAGCAAAAAATAAGCATAATTGGCAGGCAGAGGGTGGTTTTGAGCAATGTCCCTTCTGCTATAGTGCTGTGGGCACGACCTCATCCCCTCCTGGCAGCAGCTGCCTTCAAGGCATCCCCCTTCACTCCCAGGGGTCTGGATCCTACCGGAGGGATTAACAGATACATCTTCCTTTGCTCTTCAGAAAATACAGTGTCTGAGGGACGACCACCAGCAACTTGCAATGTATTCCCAAGCTGGTCGATCGCAATTCTTTGAATTTGCAGAACATCTTTAATTGTGGCACTCATCAAAGCAGTTTTTAGGCGTTAATTCTCACAAAGCCCCCGTAAGGCTGTTACACCCAGAGAAAGCAAAGCCAGTGGAGATTTAGTGATTAGCAGAGGATATGCCCCTGCTCGGCAGAAGGAAGGAACCCTGCCCTGCCCCAGCTCAGCTGTGTTGCTATTCTATAATGAAAAAAAAATGCAAACCCACACCAAGCTAGGTCTGGAAGTCTGTGCTCCAGCAGAAAGTGCCGAGCACCAAGCTTTGCGGCTCCCACCCCTTGTCCTGCTCAAGGAGCGGGTCATTCCAAGAGCAAAATGTGCAACACAGGATGGAAAAACCCAGCTGGGAAGGTTTGGAGCTTGCTGTGCCTCTTTCTGAGGTGGTCTGGTCCTAACAAGTCCTAACAACCCCTAACAACCCTCTCATGGTCTGGTCCTAACGAGTAATGGTAACATTTGGGTGTCCCTAAGGACCTGGGGGTCCACTTGAACATTCGCTCCCCTCCTTACCACCACCATGATCTCCTCTCTAAAACCAGACTCCCCCAGATAAGCCCACCAGCTTCTCCACGCAGAAAACATGGCATGACCAGATTTCTCTACAGCCGTCCCAAATCCTTTCTCCTTTAGCCACCCCAAACCCAGAAGGGTAAGGGCTTCAGGGCACGTTCCCAGTTCCTCAGCAGATAAAGCCCTGATGTTTGGCCACGGAACTTTCACTGAGGATAAATCCCTCCCCACACACCCGGATCATCCTTTAATGAGCTGCGATGGATCAGCCGGATGACCCGATGGGTCAGGCGGTGCCGGTTAAGCACGAGCTTGGCAGAGTCACCTTCATCCACCTCCATGGAAGACCTGGCCCGGAGAAACGCCGGCCTTGCTTAGCTCAACATAGCCCTTATCAACAAGGACACTCCTCCTGGTGCTTTCTGTCCCTCTTGCCTAAACAAGGAACATTTCTGTGCAAGCCAGACCATGTGTCCGGGGGAGGTGATTCCAGCCCAGAGATAACACGGACACATCCGCCTCCCGTTCCCTGGGAAATCTGCTGACGGGAGAGAGGGTCTCACGTTGGGGGGGAGCTGCTGTTTGTGGCCATTCAAACCCACGTTGCTGATGGTTTGATAGGAGGCGGGGTGGGCCAGGCTGGCTTTCCCAGCGTGTGGGACAAGCAGGGAGTCAGCGTTCCGTGTCGCTCCACTCCGAGTTTATCTTGGGAAAAGGCACCAAGGACGCGCTGCAGAAGGAAGAGCGGATGGTGGGAGGAGAAAAGCCAAGCACAATGATATCATAAAACGCTCCCTGGGTCATTAGCTACGACTCGTATCTTAGCTCGGGCTAAAGAGACAAGGGGCTGCAAATAGATGCCGTGGACAAATGCCAGGAGAAAAAGAGTTTCAATTTTACTCACGAGGCCATTGCTGATTAACTCTGCAACTTGGCCGGTAGCGAGGGCTGGATCTGGACACAAAAACCCTTATGTTGTTTCCACGTCAAGGGCGGGCAGCCAGGGAACCATAAAGTGCACAGCAGAGACCTCGTCCCCTTCCAAGTCTGTAGAGCCCTGATGCTGGCCAGTGTCTCTCAGGTGTGGGGATTGAATGATGAGAAACACGCACACTGGAGTAAAGGCATATATTACATGTTGACAGGAGCTAATTAGTGCCATAAACTGAAGATAAGTGAACTGGTTAGTGATTTTTCATAGCTAAATGGTTTTGACAGGTTTTTCAAGATAATGAAAATCTGTTTAACTAAGGAGTAAATGTGTTTGTGCGGGTCTAAAGACAGAAGAGTGAGGATGCATCTTCAAGATGAGCTCCTCTGCAAAAGCAAACCCTGAAAGCTCCAGAACCCATTGAGTAATGCACAATAAAGGAGTAAATAATAAAAGTAATAAACCATAGAGCAAAATGCTGCATTTCATCTCCGAAACAGCCCCAGTGCCCAGCTTGCTGTGCTACGGTACCTGAACACACTTTCTGCTAGCACACACATTCCCTCCCTCCTTCGGTATCACACACCGTGACTTTCCAAATCATTTTCCCCGAGCATTGCTTAGCAACTCCTTTCTGCCTATCAATAAATCCAAGTAGTTCATCCTAATGATCATGCTGGGCTTTACTTTTTCTTTTTCTTTTTTTTTTTCCCAGCTCTTCCAACGCTGCTGCTTCTTCCAGTGAGGAACAACTCAAAAGAGGAGCAACAACTTGAAAGCTCTAGGCAGGGACCATGGTCTTTACAGGTCAATCTGTTCCCTGCTCTCCTTGCTGTGAATATGGACCTGCAGGATGCTCTGGACAGCCAACACAGCTCCCTGAGCCCAAAACACCCAAAAAGCTCCATCCTCCTTTAAGGCTCTTCCTCTCCATCACCCCATCGTGACCTATCTAAACTTTTTTACAATTTTTAAAAATTGTTTGAGCACTAAATGCCAAAATGCCTTGCTCCTTTGCTGGTGGAATCACGGGTTGCAAAATGAGATTGCTCTGATGTCCCCACCCAGCTCCAGGTGCTGGGAGAGCAGCCTGGAAGGTCATGCAGCAGGTCTTCCAGCTCCAAGGAAGGGCTGCAGCACAGACTGCCACATGGGCTCCTACTTTTCTTCCGTGTTACAGCAGGCATTAATTAACATGCACATGCAAATTATGCTGGAGAATTGTGTGAGGAGAGACTGCCATCCAAAACAGGAGGACAAGTAGATGTCTCTAATTACATGCATTTATTCTGTCAAAGCATGCTCCTGGTCAGATCATTAACTGCAAAGAGACACTCAGACCTCAATCTAATATTCAGGGGTTTCAAATGTCTCATGCCTTCTCCTGCCAGAGGAATATTTCAGCTCCTGCATCGATCTTTCACCTTCCTCGTCACCGCTGCAATGACAAGTCCCTTTTCATAGTTTGTAGCATCTTGCCAAATTTATCAGGCAGAAAATTTCCCTTTCTGAGTCACTGTAGAGTATCACAGGCTTCTCCTCCCCTTGCTTCCCAACTTGATGAACGGTTTTACAGAACCTTTGTCCCAGCCCGAGGACAGAAGTGCAGCCCCATAAACAGCATAAACATCAGGAGATGTCTGCCAAACCCTGCTCTTTGCAAGCCACAGGCAAACTTATCTTTACACTGCTGGTCAAAAGCTTGGTATCTGCATGGGCAAAGGCATGTCGTGAGTGCTGTGGCCTCAGCTACTGAGATCAGGAGCCCATAAGGCAACATACACCTTATTTAGGTGGCCTGCAGGTGAACATGTCTGGAGGACACATTCATGGTTTCAGACAGATCAAATGTTGAATTTCAGGATGGATCTAGGGTCCTCTGAAACATGAAGACACCCTGAAACAGGTCATCTCCATCCTGAAACAGGTCATCTCCATCCTGAAACTCATCTTCTCTGAAGCTCAGAGTTTGCACACAAACCTATCGCTAAAATTTTATTTTACTGGGACGACCAGATAAAAACAGACAAACCCTACTTATTTTTGAATGACCCTGCCTCAAACCCACAGGGATGTGGTAGATGAAGCCTGACTTTCCTGGGCAGGAAGGTCATGGCACCAAGTAAGCAAGAGCTACCCCAGCACGACCGTCCCCTCCAGGTTGTGTGACCCTGCTCCAGGCTGGGCAACCACAGCATCACACGGGAGCCTGTGCCAGGCTATTCAGTAATTGCTTGTTTAATGCAAAACCAGTGGCACACAGCTGATAAAAATAACACTGGGAGCTTCCACACAGCCCAGCATCACATTAAAGCTAGAGATTTCCTTTCTGCAGGTGATCTGGCTCCACTGTGGTGTTAAAATCAGCATATAACATGAAAAGATGGGAGGGGGACATGTGAAGACCAGAAGCTGCTGGTCCTTCCCTTCTCAGTCTTGACCTGCACCATTGTTTGATGGGGACTAGTTCTTAGGCAGGATCTGTTATGCACTAGTTGTAGAATTTGAGGCAAATGACTCGGTTTTCTTGTTTTCTGTCAGCCTGTAACACCAGCTTCTTGCCTATATTACAGAGTTGTTTTGAAGATGAAGGTAAGAGAAAGGACTCCCAGGGGACCCAAGAAGGAGTTTGGTACCCACCTCCCACCAATACTCAAGTATAGGTGGCATCTGGAGATAGAAGGATTGAGGAAAAAAGCTGAACTAAAGCCACTAACCCTTTCTCCTTTAAACAGCATCCTTCTTTGTCTTTTTTTTTTCTATTTTGTTTTTGCATGTGGGATCTAAAGGAGATGGGGAGCAGCACGACATTAAACCCACGTATGTGCTGACCTCAGTGCGTGCCTCGCAGCAGTGACCGCATCGTCCCGGCTGGCAGCGAGCCACAGGTCCCAGCCTGTTCCAGGTCACAAACACCAACCCCTACAGAAGGAAGCCAAAAGACGGGTAGAGAACTGCAGCCATTTGGTGAGTAGCTGCCGTTTGTGGTTACTTCAGCTAATAAAACTGTAATCCCCTCAATGACTGGCCCAAAAATAGGTTACGGTTTTGGAGAGAGACGAAAAAGCATTCACCCTGCTTCTGGGGTTCTTCCTTGCCCAGCAGCTTCTCTCTGCTTTCCAAAATAACGAGCTTTGCCGGCAACGTATGGCTGCAAATGCTCAGCTCGGAGGTAATTAGGGCAGGAGATAAATATGCGTGGTGGCCGCCGGTCCCCCGCCATCAGGGGCATCTTGGGACAACACATCTTTGAGTGTAAAAATATGACTGCAATCTCTCCGATCTGCAGCTTAATGTAATAACGTCTCCGTGGAGCGGAGCGCTGGCAGATGCACAGCAGCTAAATGGATTTTCCAGGCTGAACCAGCCACCCAAACAGCAGAAGGAAAAACCAGGGGTTGGTGGGGAAGCCGGCAGAGCCCAACCCGGGAGGCTGGAGAAGCACGGGGAGGGTTGGTGATCACCAGTCCCTCCACCCCGCACCCTCGGGTGGGGGTCCCGTGTCCCTCTGCAGCCCAGTGAACCATGGAGCTACCTCCATCCTTCAGCCTGGGCTCACCTGCCTGATGGCAGGCAACATATAGTGGAAATCATAAAACCATAGAATGGTTTAGATTGGAAGGGACCTTAAAGACCATCTAGTTCCAACCCCCTGCCGTGGGCAGGGACACCTCCCACCAGACCAGGTTGCTCAAAGCCCCATCCAACCTGGCCTTGAACCCCTCCAGGGATGGGGTAGCCACAGCTTCTCTGGGCAACCTGGGCCAGCATCTCACCACCCTCACAAGAAAGAATTTCTTCCTGAGATCTAATCTAAATCTACCCTCTTTCAGTTTAAAACTGTTACCCCTTGTTCTGTCACTCCACTCCCTGATCAAGAGTCCCTCCTCAGCTTTCCTGGAGACGCTTTAGGGACTGGAAGGGGCTCTAAGGTCTCCCCGGAGCCTTCTCTTCTCCAGGCTGAACAACCCTAACTCTCTCAGCCTGTCCTCACAGAAGAGGGCCTCCAGCTCTTGGAGCATCTTTGTGGCCTCCTCTGGACCCGCTCCAACAGGTCTATGTCCTTCTTGAGGTGAGGACTCCAAAGCTGGACACAGTGCTCCAGCTGGGGTCTCACCAGAGCAGAGAAACGCATTGCCCTAATGAATTAATTCAAATTCCCATGTATCGAGCAAACTCCAGCAGGATGAAAAGCATGAAACAAACCCTGATCCCACAGCATATTGCAGCATCACAGCTTTTCCTACGTGTGGAGAGCCCAAACGCAGACCTGCACCCTGGCTGCCCTTCAAACCAGGCCGTGCAAGAGCTGGATCCGTGTTTCACCCTTCTCACTGCCTCAGGCTTGAAATGGGTCATCCAGTCCAAGGCCAGAGGGTTACTAAAGGCTTTACGGCAAATAAAGAGTATATTGGAGAGAGACTCTGAAAGTAGTAGCGGCATTATCCAAAAATGTTAAATACATTAGGTAATTAAACCACACAATGGAGTAATAATATATTTTAAATGTAAGCTGTAAAGCAGTATCATAGTCTGGGCTCCCAAGGCAACGCATCTTTTCCAATCTCAAAACGAAACCTTTCTACAGTAGGTGTTGGCATCAGCACAGAACTTAAGACTATTCAAACTACCATTAAAAGCTTTCCCTCTTTCTCCCCTCAAACACCACCCAGCTTCTGCATTTTAATTGGGGCCCATCACGACACAAGACTGATGTCTTTCACTTCTGATCTTTAAAGCAGGCACGCAGTGCTCAGACACGCAATTAAAAAGGAAACCTGAAGGCTGCTAATATTTCGAGAGACACTGAAACGAGGAGAGATCAGCGGAGAGGATGAAGAGTTACAGCCCATGCAAAAAAAAAAAAAAATGAAGCAGGAGCAGCCACAGGCACTCGGTGACAGTGGGTACAGCATAGTGGCACATGAAACTACGTCTGGAGCCAGTGTAGGGCACTGAGCAGAGAAGACACACTTCTGACTGTAAACAGGAAATTCTCCCACCCCTTTTTCTCCCTTTTCTCTAATAAAAGTGTTTTCTCCAAGAACTGAAATGTTATAAACACACTCATATTCCAGCATCAGTCCCTCCATTGGCAGCTCACCTACCCAAGCACAGAGGGGCTACTTGCTGGCTAAATTTTCAGATCCCTTTGTGAGTCTAATTAAAGCTTTCCTTTTTTTTGTTGTTGGTTTTTTTTTTATGTGAGTACCAGAGCTGCTAATTAACTGCCAAAAATTATACTGAGAATCCAGTATCTGCTGTGCAGCTACCTCGGTGCTCATCAGCTTCCCAGGGCGATTGCAGCATGGGTGGAACGGCAGCAGAAATACAGAAAGGATGGAGAAAAAAAAACATCTAGCAACTGTAGGAAACAGTATTGGTTTGGGAGTGTCTCTAAACTGAATTTCACAGGTGGGAATAAAAAAAAAATTAACATGTATACACATATAGATATAAATTGGATGTCCAAAGTGGAACGCAACCCAAATCCACTAAGTGTTATCCTCTCTGCACCTTTCCAAATGCAGAGGGATGCAAAGGAAGGGGGAAAAGATGAAATCTACTATTCCTTAAGTACTTCCAAATTCATTACATACAACTCCCTTTTTCATTTGGTTCCCCTGCAACTGTCTTCCTTAAGGAAAAAGCAGTATCAGATCCTCTCCCTCTTTGCTAAAAGCACTTTTAGTTGCCCCTCCTCTCTGATGGCCCTGACACAGAGCCACTTGTTCACAGAAACAGAGGTGAGGTGAGCACTTGTTCACATGAAACACTATATGCCATGAGAGCCATCCTGTCTGCAAGCAATCCTGAAACCCTGGGACCAGGATTCTTTATTTCTGATGGGAGGGACTCTTCAATAACAAGATCCCTGTGGGAGTATAGGAAACACACACCAAATCCCTGTGGAGTACAGGGAAAAGTGCAATGGCAAACAGCCCCTCAAAATGTGCCGCATTTGTATGATTTGTGTTAATTTTCTGATTTATCATCTTACCTGGACTTGGTGAGCAGGAGAGGAGAGGGGTCAGGTGTAGCTAATGACACATGAAGGGCTGTTGCTTGAGGAGCATTTCGGGAAGAGCTGCAGCCAGGCTGGAGGATGCTTTTAATTAAGCCGTATCCCCAAAATGCTCTTCTTGATGAAATGCCAAAAGTTGGAGCACTAGTCAATGAAGCAAGCAATTCAGGCAAGATGTACACTGTCTAACCAACAGAAATGACTCAATGAACCACCCTTAACTCATCAGAGCTACTGAAATACCTGCAAGCAGAAAAGATGATTACACAAAAATTCTGTTTTTTCTTTTCTCCTGGCTTTGATGACCTCCTGGAAATCCCCACGTAGCCTCACCTGCAACCTGGAGGACCAGGGCTATCAAAAAACCTCCTTCTTGCTCCTTGGAGACTGCCCCACTGCTGGGTTGACCCTTGCTGCCAGGGTGAAGCCTTGCCTTTGGGGGATTTGTTTCCTGATGCTTCTTGTGGGTACATTTCACAGGAGCTTCGAGGGGAAAAAAAAAAAAATAAAAAAAAAAATCAGAAAATATGACTGTGGCTAATTAAATAATATCTGCCTGAGCAGGAACATGACTGCCCCACCTTGTCCCTTCACTAACCCCAAAAGAAACCCAGATGCTGCAGACGAATCCATGCGGTGACACTTCTTGTGGGTGCTTCCTGGGGAACCAGGGCATCAGGATGGTCTTCCAAGGCCAAAGAAAGCCTTTTCCTACACGTGGCTTAGCTGAAGTTTTTTTTAAAAGCACTCTTCAGTTGGCTTCAGTTGTTGTTGCTGAGCTGTTACATGTTGTTTATGCTTTGCCCACTAAGTGGAGCTGGGGACTCTCCCATGCTTCCCTCCCCGTGTTGGTGCCAACACATTTATTCTCCTTCCTGGATGAAGTGGCAAGGTCATCTACTGGAAAGCTGGCCGCAGCCCATGCTGGCCCATGGCTTACCCACAGGCAGGTGAGGGTGATGGTATGTCGCTTGCTTTCCATTACATAAGTTTGAGGTTTTTCCCCTTTTTCTATAGAGAGTAAATATGTTTGAACCCAACCAAGGTAGCCCTGTGCCAGTGAGCATGTGAACATCCAAGCTTTTGGAGGGTGAAGCGAGGCAAAAGTTCCTCTGTTAGCACTTCCCTGGTTCAGCATTTTTCACAAATTCCATTAATTAACCTTTCCAATATCTACAGGTACTGAAAGAAATGTCTATTAACACAGAGGCTTTTCAGGAGCCTCCTCATAACTTGGTCCTCTATTGTATTTTTTAAATCTGTTTCATACAAACCACCTAAAAACACCTATAGCATCATATGCCAGGGCAGCTACAAAAGTATTCTTGTCATGTTATCTGCCATGAAGATCAATTCAACCATTAAAGCAGACTATTTGCTTTGCTAGAGTCCATCCGACACCTGTACCAGTTTATATATTCCCAGCGAGACTTCTCTGGGAATTTGGGAAAGCAGCTGACAATGAGTTCATCCGCACACCACCACCTTTCCTGCTGCCAGAGATCACGTCAGAAATAACCTCAGAGGAGAACAGAGCGTGTCTCTAGAGAAAAGAGAGGACATGGAAATAAACCAGGATAAAATTACAGCTTTATAAAATTCATTGCATTACTCTGCAATGGAAAGATAATTAGGAAATTGTTTTTGTACTAATGATTCATATCTAGCCGGGCAGGAGCAATGTCAGGAACATGACTTTAATTTAACCTAATACTGCAGTATTGAAACATGGTTTGCAATATTTGTGTGCCCAGGAATCAGATATTCCCAGTGCGCTGCCTCTCCCCTCCACACCCCTTCTCCCAAAATCTCTGTCTCAGACAAGGGCATTTGGAGATTGCCTGCACAACGAGAACAACAGCTAATTGTCCTTAACGTCATTTGCAGTGATGCAGTTTGAAACTGAAACGGTTGGGCTAGTGGGATTATTTTCCGTGAACCTGACTGTGATTTTTTGAGACTCAATTTATTACAATATGATCTTCTAATTGGTGAGGCTGGATAAAATCCATAAGATCCCTGAAACCTTACACTGAGGCTGGTCCACATGGTGCTCCTATCTGGAGAAGTCTCTGAAAAAAAGTCTCTGAGGCTACTTCAGATGTTGGATTTCCCTCCTGAATGCCCCCTTCCTGCCAGCCACGCTTGCAGGAAAAGCCTTTCTGTTCGGTTATACCAAACCTTGCCCTATATTAAAGTGATAATTGCATCCAAATTATGTCAGTGCGTTGATAGCGTTGACTGAAATAATAATCTGTAAAACAAGTGTATTTATGCAGCATATATATCTTACCGTTTCCCTCTACAAGGGTTTTCTTTGCAGATAAAATATTCAGTTGACAAAAATTTACAATTCCTCATGGAAACGTTGTCCATGGAAACCATACTACTGATATGCAAGGAGACAGAAATATATTACCCATCACTGCATAATAACCCGTGGATGAACAATATTTGGAGTAGACTGATGTGTATTTTTTCAGTTTATGAAACTAAGTCTACTTCTTTTTCAGTGATCGCTATACAGCTACATGGCAGACAATGAGTTCTCTTTAGTGCCTAACGAATTTCATGAATTTAGAATTATTTAATGAATAGTAGATTTCATCTTTTCCCCTTCCTTTTCACTCCAGACTAGAGGGTGACTCAATATAGCTTCCAAACTAATAAGGGGAGCATCCTTTTCAATGATAACCTGGACCAGCACACGGGCCATAAGGACTGCCTTTGAGGAAAGCAAGTTCCTCATAAGCCAGGTCTATCGTAAAATGTAATAGACATATACTGAATGTTATGTACTTAAGGAAACTAAAATGAGAAATATCCAGTTCCTTTTAATCTAGGAAAAGGGGAAAAGATTTTATAGCAAGGAAAATTTGCTAATATATTGAAACATATTGTCGTTATTGCTTTATTGCCAGTTATCGCGGGGCTCTTATCAGCACATCCACTTGGTAAATGAATAAACCCTTTCACGACACAGCTCTGGCACAAACTCTAACTGCAGGCTGGGATGATTGAGCAGAGCTCCAGGCGAGGCAGAGGATGCCTGTCCTGCTCTTTGGGGACCCACCAGCAGGCATGTGGGGGTCCATCTGGGCAGCATTGCAGTCCTTGGAAGCTTTACACAAGACAAACAGGACCACGTCCAACTACTAAACCCCTCACCTACCCATTCCAGCCAAAACCATGGCAGGAGCTGGTGTCACACCAACCACTGGGTGGGGGGACCTACATTGTTCATTCTGCTCCCAGGGCACCGATGTGGCTCTTCGCCTGCTTCAGAGATGCACAAGTATCTTCCTGGGTAGGATCTGCCTTTAAGGGCTTAATTCAGGGAGCATCTCACTCCCAAGTAGACTTTACACATTACTGAGATAAAGCACTTAATAAATACTGATGAGAGAGGCAGAGTATATACAGTCCCCAGTGGTGGACTGTATTTTGGTGACTATACGGGAGAAACATCTATATGCACTTCCAAGATGCCTGAAGGGGAACCTCCCAGCTAAATCTACGCCTCTTTCACTCGTGCACACACATATAGAACCGTAACAACAGGCTAAACTTTCAACGTGAAGCCTGTTCTGTGCCAAGCGACTGAAAAATCCCTTCACTGCACCAATTTCCGAATTGTTTACATGCAAACTAGTGCTACCTTTCCTGTTAGATAGGGTTCCCATAGCAACATTACTTTTATCACATAAGAGGATTCACCAGATTAAAACAGACGCCTTCAGGTAATTAAAAGACATGAAATTTCTTTGTTATTTACATTTCTGCCAGCGAGGAACCACAATACTCGATTCAAACCAGGATGCTGAGGATCTTCGCCACCAAACAAACAAGAAATAAAGCTGTCAGTGTTTGTCTAGTACAAAATGGGGACTTGCCAGCTGCGGGAGGCATTGCACACAAAAAGCCTCCCAGTTTGGAGCATGCCACGCAGAGAAGGGCAGGCTGCACAACCTGGTATTTGCATTGGGAGCTGGTGCCAGAAGGTTGGGATGAATGGCCTGGTTTATTTTCTAGAGAGGCAGTTTTCAAGAGAAGACATAATGCACTGGATGCGTAAGAGCTTTAACCCTGGCACCCTGGTCTGGACGATTTGAGGGGTGGATTTGAAGGTGGTCGCCTGTTTCCCAGGGGATTTCAGCTGGACTGGTGGCGTTTGCCACCTCTGCCTTGCAAGGCATCAAACCTCCAGTTTACTGGAGGCTGTGCAAGGCTACTCCTTCCTGAAATTGCAAGATTTGAGTTCTCATTAGAGGAGATCAAAGATCCAAACCAGTGCATCTAATCCTTTCCATCTTAATCCAAAGGGTTTGCACTTTGGATTTTCCTTTGCACTTCCAGAGGGAGGGTGCAGGGCTCACTCCCAGCTTTACCCGTGAGATGCTCGTGGCTGCCCCAGCCTGATGCAGGTGATGGCAAACACAGGATTCCATCTCTTCTGTAAGGTGACAGGGATCGGAGCAGCTCTGGGAGTGCTACCGCTGGAGCCAGAGCAAGAAAAAGGAAAATTAGCAGGGAAAGTTACCCCATCCCTGGAGGTGTCCGAGGCCAGGCTGGATGGGGCTTTGAGCAACCTGGTCTGGTGGGAGGTGTCCCTGCCTGTGGCAGGGGGGCTGGAACTAGATGATCTTTAATGTCCCTTCCAACCCAAACCATTCTGTGATTCTATGAAAGTGGGATCCTGAAAAGAAGCTTTCTCCTCTGGGCACTGAAGGGCATTTTGCACAGAGAGTGGGTTTCCTTCTGCCGGTCGATGTGGCCACCTGGTAAGAGCTGGGAGGCTGGAAGCAGATGTTTATCCTTGTCCTGAGTGAACAGAGCACCCAGTCAGTAAAAGGACTTTGACTGGAGGGCTGAATTAAACTGCTCGTTCCCCTCCATGGTGGTAACACCAAAGATGGGGTTATTCAGAAAGCTGGATTTCAAGTTGCTTCACTGTGAAGCTCGATTCAACACCACAGCGTTGTATGTATGGCTTCCAGTAAACTGAAGGGCAGAAAGCCTTTTTTGAATTAAACCTGTCCTCAGTGTATATTTAAAATCTTTGTTTCTAATTAACATTCGATTTGAGTGACTGCTATGGAAAGATTTCTTGTTTGGAAGTACTGGGAATATTAAATCCAGTGTTGTTCTTAACTGTGTGCCTAACTACACCACTTCTTTACTCCACGGCTAGAGGCTGGAGGAGCGAGGACTGAAGTCACACTGTATAAGAGGCAACTTCGACTTTAACAGCCGAGACACAGTCTGGGCTTCCAGCCTTCTTCACCCCTGCTTGGAGACATAGTGTTTCAGCAGAGGTTTAGTATTTTGTTGTCTAACCCTTGGCAAGCCTCCACTCCTCCCAGCAGCTACCACTGCACAGGCCAGTGGTGGACGAAGGCAAAAAGACATTTAAATGCAGACAGGGGTGTGCTCACCCTCTTCACTGAGCTTCTCAACAGTTTCTTTCGGACATCCGAGCAGCTCACCCTCTCAGAAGCAAGATCCAGGATCCCCACAGTCCATGAAGACCCACCATCCAGAATCACCTTTCAAGCTTCTTTGCTAGACATTATAACCAGGAACTTTTTTTTTCTAAAATTACAAAAGAAGAGCTAACTTCCATCATTCGGTATTAAACACCGTGTCCATTTGACATCAAATTGCAATTAAAACCCGACTACGCTGGTGACAGACAGGAGAGGATGACATGCAGCTGAAAGCATGCCATCCCCTAGAAGTCCAGTTTAGCCCCTGGAAGGCTAATCCAGTGCTGTCACAGATATTTCTATTGCAATGGCCCATGAAGTCCATATGTGACACCGCCATGGCCTCGCGGCGTTCTTTTTATTGTCCTGGCATACCTTCAGAAAGATACATTTGTTTTTGAGAAGATGAAATGGGAATAAATTTTAAACGAAAAATGAGTACAGAAGTGATTACACAGAAGGAAATTAAACCAACAGTGTTATGTCTGGCAAGTCTCCTCCACTCTTTGAATAAGCCGGTTATCTCTTGATTAAAAAAAGCCCACAAAGAACTGGAAGACAGGACAGCATCCGCAAAACAAAGCTTTCATCCCAGCCAAAGTCCTTCACTCATCTGGAAAATATGTTGATTTTGGGTTATTTGGAGCAGGTTTAAAGGCTACCATGGAGCTTTAATGATGCTGACGCTGCAGACTAGCCCAGTGGGCTACTCAGCAGCTGCTTGCAAGGACCTTGAGTTTGCACTGGCCGGTGGTCTCTTTATGGTGAATCTATTCCTTATTCCAGCCTGGGCTGCAGACTAAACCTAACACCAAAGCAAATGACCCACAGGAAAAGATGGCAGCCCACGGGCTCAGATAACCGCTTGAAAATGGTTTTGAATTCACAAAACTTTTCTAAATGAAGAGGAGGGAACACGATACTCTGCGTTTGGAGGATGACAAGGACACCAGGAACTGTATGTTCAGTTCCTCACTGCCCTAAGACCTTTGGCTCATCCCTAAATCCTCTGAGCTCCGATGACTTTTCACTCTGTTCCAGCAGCATCACACAAGCCTCATGCCCAGTAGCTCCAACCTGTGGTCATCACAAAACTAAGAAGACACCTTCCTACAGGCTTTGAGCACAGGATGCTTGCAGACCCACTCAGACTCACAACAAGTGTTTGATCTCCGCTCTGGGGGATAAATTAACCAGCTGATTTGGGGCAGAAGCAGCCATATGTGCCCACGTGGCAGCGATGAACTGACCACAGAGGCAGGAACCCCACCAAAGGGCACTTACCAGCCTGAGCTGTAACCTGCCAACCTCTTCCAGTTGTTCATAAAATGTTAATCTACCTTTAATCTGCCTAAGGACTCAAATTTACCAATCTGTACAACGCAAACCTTACCTGCTTGGAGATACTTGGATTAAAACCGCAAACCGCTTATTTTCTAGATATTAAATTTTAGTATAAAATTGCAAACCCCATTGTGAAAACTACCCATTTGGTACAATAGCTGAGCAGCACGCACTAATGCTGCTGGCACGCATCCCTGCCAGGCTACACCTAATCATTCCACACGGAGCTGCGGCACAACTACAAAAGCAGGAATTAACAGAGCTGTTATAGATCATAAGTATGTTCAGCTGGGAACTTACTGAGAACATTGGCCATAAAACGTACCATTGTCAGAGCATTTGGAACAGGAGGTGTCTGTATTTTGGTGGCCCTCCAGCAGCACATTACTGCTACCTTGGTGGTCTTTGGACTTCAGCACACTTTGCCCCAAGCGTCACTTCCAGCCCTGTCACTGCCTTCATCTCTGCTTGGGCAAAGGGCGGATGTAGCATCATAGAATCATTTAGGTTGAGCCTTTAAGGTCATCGAGTCCAACCATAAACCTAACACTGCCAAGTCCACCAACTTCAGGGTGGCTCCATGTCATAACACAATGAGACATGGCTGTCTGAAAGGTTCCTGTCTAGTGTAAGACCTCATCCAGGTTCTCCACAGCCAACAAGGGACAGTAGCACCTCCTGAGGACAATGCATCTCACCTGCCCCAGACATCTGCCCTACACTGGAATGAACTCCAGAGAGTCCCACAGAAATATCTTGGATTAGACATGAGTCATGGAGCAATTCAGGTACCTAAACATCAGTGACTAGCGACTCAGCTCTTAATTGATTTTACTGGTCATAGCCTATCTGGTAAAAGCTGATGTGAAGGTCATTTTGAATGACATGAAACGGGCATCTTCTAAGGATGGTTACTTGCTTTGACATTTCCCTACAGATTTTCTTGTTTTGGAAAAATGCAGTGGCAACATACAGTATCTTTGAAACAAAGACCAACTCATTTATCCCTACAAGCATGGCAATCAGAGGCAGGGGTTAAAACAGAGTGGTTTCTTCCTCTGCCTTAGTATTTCCCTTGAGCTTAGGCATTATTCCTGTTATCCTGCTTCATTCCTGTTATCCTGCTTCTCACGCCCACAGTTAGTGTGCCTTTGTGCCTCTTGGCTCCCTGCGCAACAGCTGCCTTATTTCCATCCATTTTCAAATCATACAGTTTCTCACCTTCCCTAACAAGGGAGACTGTTCCCTACCTGGAAAGGGACATCCATTATAAGGCAAACAACAGTGGAGAGCAAAACCCCAGGATAACTTGGTGTTATCTTGCAGCAAGCAAAACAACACACAGTGGTTCTGAACATATTGCAAATGTTTTCTTTTTTTTTTTTTTAATTATTAAATTTGGACTCAAACCATCAATGCCCCAGTTCTGAAAGAAGCCCATATAAACAACAGTTCAACTGTGTCTTTGCTGAGAGACAACTGATTTTATGCTTCATCAAAAAGAACACATTTCACTCCCAAGAATAATTTTAGTCTTGTTCCTAATTCACATACATTAACAGTCAGAAGTGATTAGAGTGGCACAACATGAAATAATCAAGTTTAAGCACTGTACATAACGCTCAGCGGTTTCTGCCCAAGGCAGAACATATCATCAACAAATTTGTTAGCAGGGTTGTCCTTTTGCAACTGTCTGTGGATTTTCTGTTGATGAAAATATTTCCGTTATTCCCCATGGTATTTGCCCAATGTATTCCCTGGAACGCCAAAAGAAAGAGGACAATAAAGAGGCTGCCTCCATAATCCTTCAAACACAACTTATGGTTTGCGTGGGGCCCTCCAAGCCTTTTCTGCTTGGCTTTTTGACTCATCTGAACTAATTTACTTTGGGTCAAATCCAGAAGTCTTTATTGAGGCAAAGATTTATTGCCTCCAAATGACCCAATCTTGAAAGAAGCCTCTGTCCCCAGTAAGCAAACCATCAATTCAATCAGGCCACCTCTCTGCTAATAGATTAATTACGCCCAGGACCGTTCTCTCAGATATTGGCCAGCTGGCACAGGATGACCCTTGTCCATAATGCTTAACTCTCTGAAATGGCAAAACAAAAAGGTTGTGACCAAATTGCCTACAGGAAGGATGTCTGACCCATACGGACTTCTGCCCCATGCCCAGGGAGTGCCATAGACAGCTCTAACATCTGGATGGGATCTGGAACTGACCTTCTGCACCAGGGAACACGGCTCCAAACTCTTTGAACACAAACACAAAACCAGCCTCAAAGTCCAACCTGGGTCAAGACTTCTTACTAGATTTGCATGGTCCTTAATCAGGGAGATTAAGGTCCTTAATCATTGCATCTAAACACAAAAAGTGAGCCAAGGCTTCCGAGTTTAACACAAAGAGTGCAATATTTTGCTAATCTTGGAAGTTTTCCAGTTATAATACCTTCTTGATGCAGTTGATAGGAAAACCTGATTAATTTTTGTACGATCCACTACGTTACCCTATTTCTTCACTGAATCCCTCATGGATAAGAGTGAGAGAAAGCATGAACAGAACAGGATAAATTGACACTGACTATTGACAAGACAGTGTTGTGAAATAATCCAGCTAATTCAATATGTTCGGTATCGAACATATTGCTGCCTCTGAGCAGCAGATCTGAGGAAGGTCTGGGCTTCAGCTGCCTTGGCACCACAGCATGATGCCTTGCTCTGCTTGCTGCCACCACCTCCTCCTCGGGCACAGCTCTTGCGTAAGGAATGACTAATGCCACATTCAATTTCTTTAATATGGCTTTGCATTCTTTATGCTGCACTTTTATATTTGAGTCTGAACGGGGAGAACGGGTACTGAAGAGATGAGAAGGACAGCCAAAGCTAGAGGGATACTTGGGCTTGTGTCTGGTGGCTCAGAAGTCATCCTCTCTGAAGGGTACCGCAGTCCTGTTCAAGAAAGTGCTTTTAATTTAAGTCATTTATTTCAAAGTATTCACTGCTTGCTCCAGCATCTGCTCCCTTCAGAGATCTCATAACACCACCAAGGGGAGTGTTAAACACTGACCCAGAGCTGTGCTTTGCAACATAACCTCTATTTAGCACTGTTCCTCTGGTTTTCATCTTACCCATCTAGTCCACCACTTTTCCAGGCCAAGCACTGCATTAAGGAATGTCTCCAAACCTCCAAAGACAGCTTTTCCTCTCTATTGATTGAAGTACTTCAAAAACCATTAAATAAATTCTGATGCCCTCGTGATACAGGCAGTATTGTACCATCAGGGAAGGAGAGGGAGAGAGCACTGGCATACCTGAGGAAAGGCTATCAAATTAAATGGAGCAGTGGAAAAAAACACCATCCTGTAACCCATAGTTTGTGTCTTTACAAAGTTTAGGATGATATGAAAAGTGAAAGCACTTGATCAAAGAAAAATTTCCAGGCTATTGTACAGCCAACTGGGTCTCTCTTGAGTGCTCAGGTGCTCCCCAGTTCCTGAAGACTCCTACCCTGCAATTGGTGCTGCAGCAGCCTCCACAGAGGAGCTGGAAGCTGTGTGCAGGGGCAGTAAATGCCCAGCTGAGGCTACACCCCTTCACCAGGCAGAGGTGTCCATTGGCACGAGCTTGCTGCAGGGATGAGACTGTGGCTCCATCATGATTTGGCCAGAGTACACAAAATGAAAGCAGGGAAACGGCCATGGTAGTTTGCTATAACAAGGGTCCCAATATCCCAATTTATGGAAGCCGACGTGATGTTTCAGTCGTGCTCTGAGCTCCACAAGGGAAGGCTGCTCGGTGGCCAGGGCACGAAGAGCAGCAGCCCAATCCCTCACTCCCAGACACCATTATCACCATGGGATTACACGGTGTGTGCTGCAGCATTAAAACGAGATCTACACCCAGCTCTTTTCAAACTGAAGAGGAAGAAAAAAAGGACATTATGGAGCAGCAGGCTGGGCTGGCAGGGCCACGAGTAATAATTTCTGACCCCATGCTGATCCTGTTAGTTATGAGAAAATGGCTTATTCTCTCCTCCTTTACCTATTTTAAGTTCTTTAGAGCTCTTCACCCCCTACCACAGAAACTCAGAGTTGCATTGCCAACCTCCACAACAGTCTTCTGGCAGCACAGTTGGTGCTATGAGCTCTGTACAACAGTTCTGTGAACGTATAGAGCAGGCAAGAGGCTGGTGGAGGCTGTTCCTCCCGGGCATTAGCAGAGCTTTGGCCAGGGCTGCAAGGCCTGAGATGTCCTGCATTGACATCAGCCAAAAAAAGAAAAATAAAGGAAAGAAATAATTGCACCAAGAGTCAGAAAAAAAAGGATGGAAGGGAAAACACACCTATTGTAACTCCAGGGCAAAAGAGTGAGACAGTTAAATATTCCATCCTAACAGCTCAAAAGAAAAGTTTTGACTACTTCTGAGAACAAAATTATTGTTATCACTAAATTTGTATTATTATTTCAGGCTGTTAACTCCATGCACAAAAAGTGTCTCTGACAAGAGTCCAATGGACTGCAAAGGGAGCAATTGGGGCAGAAAAGTGTTTTGAAAAATGCCTTCTACCATCTGCCAGTCCCGCGCAGCTTTCCAGCACTTAGCTATCGCTAATACTTGTCCATCTGCAGGCGTACTACCCTCAACCACTCCATAAACCTTTCTTGGTTTCTACTGCCTTACAGTCCTTCTGCATTTATAGTCACTCCTCCTGAC
>JAHREE010000175.1:1708011-1726673 GCA_033628505.1 Tringa tobata | reverse complement strand
CCGCCCCCCGGCAAAACTCCCTCTGACTTGCAGGCCGGTAATGGAGTTGGTTTCCTCTTTACGTCACCCCGGAGCCGGTGCTGTTTATTGATTCCACACGGGTATTTTTTCCGAACTGCCTGGTCCCAGCCGTCTGCCCGCCTCAGCCCCGGGTAGGTGTGCTTCAGCATCGCAGCATCGCTCTGTTGAAAAGCTTAATCTTCTTTATTTTTTTTATTTTTCTCTCTCAGAATTGCTTTCCAGCTCAGGTTTTGCGGCCTATTAAATGCTAGTTTATACAGATCGACTTAGCGCTCTACCGAGAGAGCTCTAATATAGGGCTTCCAACATCAACACAGGCTTGGGGGGGCTGGGGGGTGGAAGAGGGGAGTAGGAAGCAGTTATTACTCTGGTCAACCCCAGAGAAGCCTTTCAGCTCAAAAGGGCCACATCTGATTTAATCTACCATATTAATTAATTAATCTTCCCAGTGTCCCTGAGTAGCAGGCAAGTACATTTTAGCATGCCAAGGCATTTGTTTAATTGCCCAAAAACTGTCATGAGACTGAAAGTCTGGTTGCTAAAGATATTTACGTGTGTTCCTTTTATTGGTACACATTGCTAAGGCATATGACTCGCCGTAGTTCAACAACATATTGTAAACAAACAAACAACCTCAGACAAGCCAAAAACAATGCTAGAGTGAAAAGTTACCTAGATTAAACTGGCTAATTATCTGTTCTTAAAACATCCATCATCTGTTCTTAAAACAAAGGCTCCATGGGGAACCTTTATTGCACGAAAACAGAGAAGTAAGAGATTCTCTCAGGGACCCAAGGTTCCAAGTGCTATTTCCCATTTTCATCTGTTAAAGGTGTTGAACTTTGCCAACAAAACAGAGGCTGATGAGTAGTAAACACTGGCAACAAAGAATCTTAGGTCCTCACAAAGTAAAGTCAAATGTTCAGAGAAGACAGGATGGAGGCAATACCTGCCATAGGAAAAGCTGCTAAAGGAGACTGAAGGAAAAAACAAAACACTTTTGTTCAATTGCTGCTCAGTAAGGGGAGATGTAGGAAGGAAATTTTATCTTAGACCTTGGAAACTGAGACTGCTAGAGTACAGTAGACATAAAATGACAATAAAATTGGAAGTAAAAAAAAAAAAAAAAAAAAGAAAAAAAAGAAAAGCCGAAGCCTGTCAAGGAGTGGAAAAAGGCCCTTACAGTGGAGGAACTACAGCACCTGAGCAACTCATTTCATTAAAAAGAAGGGTGGGAGGTGACTTGATTCCTGAATCTAAGAGCCTCTACAGAAAGAAATTACTAGGCACTGAGTTATTCCTCCGTCTGCCAAAGAAAGGCACAGCATGAACTAGTGCCAAGATGCTAAGGCCAAAACACTCTGATTTAAGTGAGGGATCACAGTGGAGGGACTGATGACCTGATGAAGGAGCTATCAGAAAATCTGCTGGATTCTCCATCTGTTTATGTCAAGACTTGGTGTCCTCCCAAAAGATGCAACTTAGCCAAGGCAAGTCATTGGGCTCCCTGCAGGAGTAATTGCCTAAAAGCTAATGGCCTGCGATTCAGGCAAAATGAACTTGGTAGACTTAATGGTACCTCTCATCCCTAATTCCCCAAGTTAGGCACAGAGATGTACAACTTTTCTCCCAGATGTTCCAGCCTTCCTTCCATACATCTACAATATTCCCAGCGGGTGGGATTTTTAACCACATAGCAAAAGCAGAACAAATGACTGACCAACTTATATTTTGAATCCCCAGTTTTCCAACTTGTTTCATTAATGAACTCTCCCTAAAGAGAATTTCTTTCTTTGTGCATATTGCAGTGAAGCAATTTAAAACATAAATCATTCTCCTTAGGGAGTCAGTCACGACTCCCAAGTCAAGACACATCTTATCCTTCTCTAATTTTTTAGGAACGTATGAAAATGATGAAAATTCATTCTTTATGGAACTTCAGAGTCTCAGATGGGATCGTATCAGAAAGGATTCCAGCCCAAAATGTTTTAAAGAATATATTTATAGGCTGACTTGACACTACTTCCTTCTTGAACATGAGACAGTCTGCTTTCTCAGTTCTGAAATCATACACATATAATAAGACTTCATCTGCCTTCCCTTGAAGGCAACAGGAGTTTTTCCAGAAAATTCAGTGAGAACAGGATAACCTTTCAATGGCTAAATTCATGGTTTTCCTGCAATCAAGTGAGTAGGATGGCAAGAACTTACATAAATGTAAATACAAAATCCTAGGCTCTCCATTAAAAAGAAAAAAGAAAAAAAAGAGGATAACAGAACAGTCTGTGACAGAATATTCTTATTCCCTCAGACTTCTCAGGCCCCAAATAATCAAAACTTTGCTTTCACAGCACCTGAGCTATTAAGATCACCATAATGTATATGTTTAAGCAACATGTTGTTTGGATTATTAAGACATTTTGAAAATAGGAATGTAAAAAAGAGTCAAATAGTTCATTGTATTTGTAGTGGGATCCTTAAGTCACACAAAAAAAACATTAGCAGGCGGGTAGCATTTGTGTCTTTCACATTGATTAAAAAAATAAGCTAAAAAAAAAAATTTTAAAAAAATCTCTCCCAGATAGGCTCTCTCTATAAAATGTAAAGCGGGGATGGGCCTGAACTTGTCCTTCTTGTGAGAGACAGCAGATCTAGGGATCTAGGGATCAAAGGATCCAGAGTCAAGAAACATAGTAGGCATTTTTAAGCTGCTTCGTATGCGTATGAAAACCTGGCCAGAGTCTCACCTCGCTCCAGGGTGAGTCTGCTGAACTCATTAAGCCACCCACAGTGTAAGTGGGAGTAGATTCTAACATAGATCCAGGAGGCACAGAGATTCCTAAAACATTTTTCGTTTACGAGCAAGGGGATGTAGCTAAACTGTGGCTGCCAACTGGAAACTGCCTTCTCGTACTGAGCAATTTTTCTCTTTTATATATGTTTCCTCGGCTCATGGAAGAGCAGCCCTCCCTCTAGACCATGCGCTCATCGGCACAGGGGCTGGGTGCTCCAGCTGGCGTTGACGTTGCCACCACAGCCCATCCTTTTCTGTCACCAGGCTGGAACATCCCTAGGAGAAAACTATGGTTTTTTTCCCTCTGCAATAAAACTGTCAGAGCGAAGCCCAGGCACTTACAAAACAAAACCAGCGAGGTGGAGCCACGCAGCACGTGACTCTATTGTGTCTGCTCCTCTGCACGGCGACTGTATCAATAATTTACTGAAATACACGATACCATAAATTAAATCTACCTGGCAGGCAAAGAGAAGAAGAGCTTTTGCGGCGCAGGTTTTTCAAGTACCACGTCCTAACTCTGAGAGGACGGAGTTACAGGATCAAGTGGTTTTCTGCCTACAGGGAAATGGGTTACAAGCATCCAGTGGGGGTATCTGTCTTGAAACTTTAGGTAAGCATCTAAAAACACAAATGTGTGGGTTTGAGGGCAGCCCCTCTCAGCAGCCACAGACTTGTGCTTGTTGCTGACCATGACCTAAGTTGGTGGTTTGGTCCACTCCTCCTGCAGGTCCTCAGCTCCCTGAGAGCAGGCTGGGTCTTACTCAACAGAGTTTTTTAAACCTGAGGATGGAGACCAACCCCTGTGTTTAGGTGCCACTTGCACATCTGAGCACCTTCCACCTGCAGCAGCACAATTAGATAGAACAAGGGGTAATGGTCTTAAACTGACAGAGGGGAGGTTTAGACTAGATATTGCCAAGAACTTCTTTCCTGTGAGGGTGGTGGGACACTGGAACAGGTTGCCCAGAGAAGCTGTGGCTGCCCCATCCCTGGAGGGGTTCAAGGCCAGGCTGGATGGGGCTTTGAGCAACCTGGTCTGGTGGGAGGTGTCCCTGCCCAGGGCAAGGGGGTTAGAACTAGATGATCTTTAAGGTCCCTTCCAACCCAAACCATTTGATGATTTTAATTAAAATTTATCTTTAAGCATGTGCTTAAGAGTACTATTGAAATGCAGCCTAACGAGGAACCTGTTACTTTGTACTAAATGAGCAGCTGTTCCCTGGTGCCCAGCAATGCCAGGGTGGCCTCCAGGTAGGATCAGGACACCCTAGTCTGGTAGTGAGGGAAATGTATGCTTCTCCTGACTGTCCTTCATCCTCGGCTGGGAACAGGTGGAAAGCATCAGTGTCAGGTCGTGCGCCGCTCCAGCCCTGCAGCGAGATGCTCGGGAAGCATCTGGGTACGCCTTGTCTAAGGCACCAGGGCTACAGCAGGTGTGTTCCACTCATTAAGAGGCTGTGGAAGCAACAGGGACCAGGAGACGTGCAATTAATAACTAGGGTCACCAGCTTGGCACAAAGTAAATTAAGACAGAAAGAAGGAATATGCCAAGTTCCTTTGGCTGAGAGCTCCGGCACAAGCAAGAGCTATGGCAATAATATGTCTGCAACTCTGCTCTCCACTCTTAATTGCGTGAGGGCACATGGGTTGAGTTACACTTGCCAGGCAGGGCAGCTCACCATGGGGACACTCTACTTACAGCAGCTGGGAGACAAAAATGTGTTGCCTCAGAGAAAGAGGCTGGGTTTGGGGGTCTCACGGCTAAGGGAGGCTAAGAGCAAGCATGCAATTAGCTACCAGGGCTTCAACAGCAAGCAAATTTTAAGCTAAAGGTAATCATGCTGGCTCGTGCCGATTCCCTCGCTACACAAGGACATCTCTGGGCAGCGTGTGTGCATCGCTCAGGAATATTCCAATACCCTAATTTTTATGCTATTAGCATTTTTAAGAACATACAACTCTTCAGTTAACTCTGCTTCGCTTGGTGCCATCCTAGACGCTGATTTGGTCTCAGACGTGCCTTCGTACCTACCTCACTGGGAAATGTCAGAAAGCCCTCACGCCACAACGCCGGGTATTACTCACGCTGCACACCGCTTAGGTGCTGCGGGGCATTTGCCTGACTGATGATGATAAATGACTAAGCACAGAAACTCTATTCTAAATCATCCTCTTTGACCAACTTGTGCTCACATTACTCATGTAATCGCTTGTGTTGAAAGGCAGGAGGATTACTCACGTAAGGCGAGGAATTTTTTGTCCTAGCGGATAAGGAGAATAAGTAGCCAAACATGTCATAAAAGCAGCAGGAGCTGCTATTCACTTCCCTGGAAATGCGTTGAATCTACCTCACGCTTCTGTTGAGGAATTTAGAGGCACAGGCTACGACCAGCCAAATTACCCAGCAGTTCTAGGTTCCCTTTTTCATACGCAAAAATCTCCCATTGATTTGCATATACTACTATTGCTTCTTCTGGAGCCCTCAGTAGGCTCAGGATTGAAGAAGGTGTCTTTCCAGCTTGTTCTGAGGAAAGCGTTTCTTTGAGAACCTCTCCTGCATTAATTAGCTGATAGCCAAAATCATGGGAATGGGGCAGCGAGGCATAATCAATTACATTTGTATAACCACTGATGGAACACGATAACTAATTAATGAGACCGTGTGCACATACAAAAGAGAAATGCATTTGAAACTCGGCAGGAGCTGCATGGTGTTTGTAAGCCTGATGTGTTTACAGTGTAAAAGACCAGTTCAGACTCCTACTAAATTATTACAGAAAGCCAGAAAGACTGCTGGTAAGCGAGAGTCAGCATCGAGAGGAAAAATCCCCAGCTTCTTAGTAGGGAATAAAGGAATCTCTATATAAACATCAATCTTCAAAATAAAACTAGAAGCTTTGAAATCCTGTATTTGATACATAAGTAATTTTTTTTCCTGGTTTGGACAACAAAACCGAAGTGCTAAAATGGTACTTTACCGGAAGGTTTAATTTGTGGTTTTGCCACTGAAATTCAAAATGCTACTCAGAAATTAAATAAGTTGTCATAATGATGCATCAGCCCCACTCTCGCAACAGTAAAAATCCATTTTGTTTAGAAAGGCTCACAAATTAATAAATAACCCATTCTGCCTGGAGCAAACAGTAATGACTTTCATTTTGCGTTGTAAAAATATGGATCCACGGAGGAAAGAAAAAGCAAGCACAGCCCAGTAATTAGAGAGATTTCCTCCTGCATGTTGTTAAAGCAAAGACAGTTTTTAAATGAGTATAATTCTAGAAGAGACTGTCTGGTAACCCGGGTCTAAACATTTCAGTGACACAAAGGCAGCCCTTGTCCACTCCGACTGTGAGAATCATTACAGAAAATGTGTATCTCATCAAAGCAGTAATTACTGAAAGTATAATCCACTGCCCAAAAATAGGAAAAAGCCCAGAGTAGCAAACACAAGGCTGTAACCACCCCACTGATACCAGCAGCAATCATACTGCTAGAACAGTATTTCCTAGTATGGCAAACAGACAACTCTCTACGATCCAGGGAAGACACCACACTGCCAGGAAGATGCTTTTTCCTCTTGTAACACCTCAGGTTCTGGAGCTGCTGCTATCGAAACCAGAGGGAAGGTTGCAGAAGCGTGTGCCAGCACGAGATGAATCTTGGTTCCTGGGCACCCGGCTCACAGTGTTTTAAATGCCTGAATTTCAGAGGTTGGCATATTAATCCTTGGAACAGCCTGAGCACCCAGACCCATGACCCCAAACCTCCTTTAGGAGGTTCATGTGTTTGACTCTGCTATGCAGAAGGATGGGGGGGGGCATATCAGATAGCCACATCCATTGGTATCAACAAGTGCATTTCAAATGCAAAATCACACGGCCACCACAAGTGAGGACTGGAAGGTGCATAGAGCTACAAGGGTCCTTCTGCAGATGACCGTGGGCAGGTACAAAAGCAATATTGTTTTCAACAAGGTGCATCTATGGGAGTGTTAGTAGTTTTTAGCACAGTTTCTGTTCCGCTTCCTTAGAAAACCCAACTGAATAACCACTCACACACTTCTGTAAGGTAGCTACCGTGTCCATTTTACTGATACAGGAGCAAATTTACTCATTTCATGTGGTTTCACCACCCTCCTTGAGGGAGCCTGTCAGAGCAGTTCCAAGAAGTTCCTGGTTCCCCATGTCCTGCTCAGCTCCCCCATCTATTGATTTGTCATTTCCCTGCATTAGCAGTATCATTTCGTTTTTTAAAGGCTTTTACTTTGCCATCTCAAGACAACAATGACAAATGAGACCTTTTTAGAAATGTGCAAATTGATTATACCTCTCTCTCTGTAATTCTCTTTTTTTTCTTTTTTTTTTTTCACCCTTCTGGTGATTAAATAGCTTTTTTGCAAACACAAATGGAGCACTTCATGCATATTGCATTATTTACAGCTCGGCACTCAGAGACTGTTGTATCTGTCATAAGTACCCCACACTCAGTCCTACACCACTCTGCATCATGAGGAATCATTGGTGCCTGGACAAAAAGGGCAGAAAACAAGCAGAAAACCCAAATGCCAGGTGCAGGACTTCTTTCTGTAGCCACCTTACAGCAGAGCTAACATTGGTAAAGCACATAAAGCAACACAGATAGAAATAACACAGAAAAGTGCTGTTGAGCCCCTCCACTTCCATTTTGCAGTGAAGACACTGCCAGAAGAAAATATTCCTGAGCACCTTTTTTGAGTTGATGCAACGCAGAAAATTAGCCTTAAACCTGAAAAACATCACTGGTTTCATTCAGCAAGAATTCTAGTTTAAATTAACCACAGCTCCCCTTGAATTACTCAAGCAGAGGTAAAAATGGAAAGATTAAAAATACAAGAGCCCAAAATTAACGGCAGAGGCCCAAGGCCAGATTGCTGAAGCTGGACCCACGTGAGCAGCGCCGGGACCAGCAGGGACCAGCCCTCTCTCTCGGCTCTGTGCCCGGCTTCTAAATCCCTTTAAGGAGGGCTGATGATGGAGAGGGAGCCAGCTTTTCCAGTGGCAGCCCAGCTGGGGATCAACCCTGTAAAAAACGAGCACGTGAAGCTCCAGATTCCGCTTGCGAGGAAGAGACGGAAGGTGAGGAGCATCCCCGGCAGAAGGCATCCCTCCGGTCGGCGGCCGCCGGAGCCGCTGCCTGATTCCCACCACTGACGTCATCTCTCTGCCTGCTGTCGGGGCTGTAAGGAGATTCAGCAGCTTGGGTCTCTTCCTACAAGTCCACCTCGCCGTCACCGAGCCAGTAATTAAAAAAAAAAATGGGGAGAGGGAGTAGGGAAGTCAGGCTGGCGTGTTTGTTTCTCTTTCTCTTGTCTTTTTTTTGGGGGATTGCAGCGGGTTTGCTGCCAGGAGCTGCCTTTTGAATCATCTTGAGCTGCATCTCGCATCCCTTCGAGCCTTTTGGGGTCTCTTTCCCTATGGGGGCTGCTGCAGCCAAGCTCCAGACACGGTCCCTAAGCAGAGCGGGCAGGGGGTCTGAGGGCTGCTGATCCCACGCTGTCAACATCTGTATTAATATTTCTGAGGTCCACAGCAGGCACTGCCTCGGGGGGTGATAGGGACCTGCTTCAAGCCTGCATTTCTGGGGCACATCTGGGGCCCTGGGCATGGAGGAAAGGGCTTTCCCCATAAAAACCCCTGCAGCAAACCGGGAGCTGCTGTCCCCCCATCCAGACCCAGCAAGCTTTCCTCTAAAATAATTACTTCTGCGAGGCATGAAAACCAGAGGAAACCCAACCTTTTCCACTTAATGAGTGCCCCTGGCTGGTTTCCATCAATACACCAACAGGAGCTCTCTTTTTTTTTTTTCATTTATCACCATCGATATTCTGCCTCTTGTTGCATTCCCAGCGTTTTTTAAATGAGAGGTCTTTGCTTAAGGACACCCCTGTGGACTCCTGGACGGAGGGGAGTCATTAACAGAAAAAAAAAAAAATCAAATAAGCCATCCCAAAGCAGAGATGAGGCTGTGGGAAGCTCATGGAGCTGCAGGGGGTGACGAGGATGAGCAATGCCAAGGGGCATTTCACAGAATGATATGGGGTCGGAAGGGACCTCTGGAGATCATCTAGTCCAACCCCCCAATCTCACCAGGACGGGGCAACCAGCAGAAAGTAGCTTTGATCCCGAATAACTCAGCACCAGCCCAGACACCCAGATCCGTGCCTGTAAAGACCTAGGCCTCTCCTTCCAACTTGATTGCTGTTTTAGCTAATTTACCCTAATGAAGAAGAGTGTTTCGGTACAAACAGCGGTTGCTAACGAGCGCGTGGTGGCAGCAGCAAGCGACAGCCGGTGGAGCGACAGTTGGGGAAAACCCCCCCAGACTGACTGGTGATGGAGAGCTGTGCGGCTCCGAAACCCGGCCGCAGCTCCCCGAGCCAGGCTTCCCCCCTCCGAGCCACAACTCCCCTGAGCATCCCAGGTTTACAACGAAGAGAGAAGGTTAAAAACCACGAGCGAAGACTCGCCTTCCATCTGGCTGGGTGCTTCTAGCTGGCCAAGGTTAGTGGAGCTGAGCAGAAACGAACCCTCTCTGCCCCATGTAAATCATCGCCATCCCTGAGATAATTTTTTTTTTTTTTTTTTTTATGGCTTCAAGTGGAGTGAAAGGATGTTTTCCAAGCTGCAGAGCAGCAATATGCTGATCTCGTTTAAACATCTGGAATAGTTTCGAATGATTGCTTTAATTGAATATAGCGGCAGTTATGGAGTTATTTTGTTTCAGATGTTCTGGAGCTTTTTTTTTCCCCTTGGTGCCTCAGGGAGGGTTATATGAATCCCAGGGCTACGATGGGCTGCCCCATGGCAGGGTGAAGCCACGCAGGAGGACCTGGCCTCAGCTAAGCCCCAGGAAGCTGGAGCAGCTCAGCAACCTAGATCTGGGCACATGACAGATCCACCAGCCAGTTCCTCCTTTATACCGTTTAAAATATTTAAGTTTTTTTTATTATTTTAGCAGTTTAAAAATATTCCTGGACAATTCCTGCCGTGTCTTCCCTTGAGGTTGTTTGCAATGGTGGTGAGGAAGTCATTTCCATACCCTGATGTGCCTTGAGAGACAACTGGGCTGTCGGAACCAGTCACATTCAACTCTCTTCAGTCTGGGGGATGCACTAATCTTTCCAGTGTGGATGTGCCTCCCTCCAGCAAAACCAGAGCATACACTACCCTTCCCAAACCCTTCATCAGCCTCCCGTGGACACTGCAGACACGATGATGAAAAACTGCTGATCTCAAACCACAATCGGTCTCAACCCCCCTAAAAAACCAGGGCAGATCTTCCCTCTGTGGCCCAGCAACTCCTCTGTGCCAAGCACAGCCTTCACAAAAACATCCAGAAAAGACATCAAGAGACAAAAATGAGCTCTTCCCAGTGTTCCTCTCTTCAACTTAAGTTAATCACCCAACTTTTATTTGTCCGGCCTCAACGTCCAGCTATTGATTCTCATGCTTTTCCTTACAAGAGTTAAGAGCTGACTCTTCAGTATATATTATTTTCACCTTTTGACGAGTTTTTGGCAGGAGTAAACCAAGGACAGGTTCACTTGGGAAAGGTATTTTCTTACAGTATGAAGTACATGAGAAAATTCCACAGAGATAAGAATGTCCAAGTTGTAACCGTTCAAAAAACAGACAGATACTTCTGCCCAGGAAGCTCCTGGCTAGTTTAAGTCCATCTGGCACAAACCTAAGCAGAGCAACCTGACTCTTTCAAACTCAACTAGGAGCATCCATAAAGTCCAAGGAAAATAATTAAAATAATTAAATGAAGGTTGGGAAGCGGTTGGGCGAAGTGCAGCAAGACTTTTTTGCCAGCCCGTGCTTTGGAGATGGTCTGCTTTGGATAAAAGGAAGATGACTTTTTGGGTGGTGATCACTTAGAGGAGTTATTTCCCCAGGGGCTGAAACACAGCCCCGGCAAAGCAGAGCCACCCTGGATGTGCCAGCACAGGGGCTCGCTGCCCTAAGGTCTGTTCTGCTTCACCCCAGCTGGTACAGACCCACCGAGCTCTGGCTCAGCTGCCCCCCTTCCAACACAAACCTTCATTTAAACCAGAAAGGAAAACCCAACCCGAGATCCAGCCCGTGCCACAAACCAACCGACTCCCTGGAGCAACCCAAAAGCCAAACCCAAGGATGCATATTTGCTCAAGAGCGGTAACGATCTTGCCTTGTTTTTATTCTTAGCTAAAACATCCAGCCTTTCAGCTTGCGGTTGCTCGAGGTAAAAAATTAGCACAATTTGAGCTGTGATCAACCAAACCACGAAATGAATGCTGTGTTTTATTTAATAAACTCCAGCAACACGAGGCTGCCTGGTAGACACAATGTCATTTGTTTTGGATGTAAAGATGGAAAAAATAATTGTTTTGTCTTCAAGGCAATTAAAAAAAAATAAATTTCTGTATTAACAGGAAAGAAGCTGCCAGGCTAAAATTCATATTTAATAAAGTATTTTTCCTGTTTCCTAATTTTAGCATGCAGAGATTGTCAATTCTTGTTATTTTGCTCGAAGTCAAGAAGTTGTCACGTGTCACTAGGAAGCCATTGCTGCTGGTATTAGGGGCTCGCCTGAGAACTACGCAGTTTGCTAAAAAAACGAGCAGAAAGAGAGCAGGGAAACAGCAGTTGCTGAAGTGTTCTTAAAAATATGACCCAAGATGAAAAAGCACAGAGAAAGAACAAAATAAGATTATTTCCTTATTTTTAAGGCAATCTCATGATTTGGAAACGTAAGACAATTTTAAGACCATCTTAAACCTTCTGCCAAGCTCCTCTCTCAGCTTGTCTTAACTACACAGAAGCCAGACCCCAAAGTTTGTTGCAGTTACTCCAGAAAAACATCGTCTCTTAATGTAAAAAAAAAAACAAACACCAAAACCAAAAAAACCCAAACAAACGTAAAAGAGTGTTTAAATAACTACAAAACCAAAGCGATAACCTGAACAAAGAAAGCACACCAAGGACTTTTTTTAACCACGTGATTCATTGGGACCTGAACAAGCAGCCTCCTTTAAAACTTTGCCCTTTGGGATGATGGTAGCAAGCAAAAAAGTAAAAATCAACCAGAGTAGCCAGAGAGCTGTAAGAGTCAACTTCTATAGCACCAAAAAAATCACCCATCCTTGTAATTCGTGGTGTTCAAACCCTGTGGCCAGCTGCAACCTGGCACAGGCATACAGTGGTCTTCATATGCTGGATACAGGAGCAAAGCTATGGTCCCAGCACAGGTGGAGCACAGCAATGTCCTGCAGATGGTCCCATGTGGCTGGGCACAGTGATGGTGGGCTGCCATGTGGTACCAGCAGGAGCATCCCTGTGGTGCCACTGAGCTTGGGGCTGGGCTTAGTCCCCACCAGGACCCAAGGTGCCACAGTGGCCACCATCACCTTGTGGTTATACATAGCCATCATGGCTTTTGGTAGCAATTAAGCCACGTAATGGGCATTCAGAGGGTATCAGGTTCCTGCTCCTTATGGGGATGTATTAATAACTGGGACTAAAATAACGCAGACAAACAGAAAGTGGGGGAAGAGAGCACCTCTGTTGTACAAAACAATTGGGATGGAGAAAGGAGATTTCTATGGAGCAGTAGCGCTGGTGAAAGCAAAGCTACCCTCGGCCCCAAGAGCTCTCCTAGCGCTACAGCCCAGCCAGAAAATGGCTCAGGGCCCCCTTTCAGTTCCTCTACACAGAGCACATCCCCCTTTCTTTGCTATTTTGGTTAAAAACCATGTTGTGAGCACTTTTCCTCTCTCTTGCAGCCAGCGCAGGAGGGAGCCGGGGTGCAGGGATGCAGCCGCAGCCCTGAGTAGACACAGTCGAAACCATCCGTGACCATCTCCGTGGAGCCCAACACCAGCCATGAGCGGCTTCTTCTCACGCCTGGACCCACGGCGGGTGCCGTGGGGGGCAGCGGGCTATGCCCTGCGCACCCGTGTCCTGCGCACCAAGCCCGTGGAGTCGATGCTGGAGGGCACGGGGACTGCCACCGCCCAGGGCGCCAGGCTGGCCAAGGTCCTCACCACCCTCGACCTCATCTCCCTCGGCGTCGGCAGCTGCGTGGGCACCGGCATGTACGTGGTGTCCGGCCTGGTGGCCAAGGAGATGGCGGGACCCGGGGTCATCGTTTCCTTCATCATCGCTGCTGTCGCCTCTATCTTGTCAGGTGAGTCGCGCGGGTGGGCTTTTTGGGGAACACACCATCTCATCCATCCTCTGGCTCCATTCGTGGGTGGATGGACACCTGGCAGAACCCACGCTCAGCAGCACAAGCTATGAGGGGGCAATAACTTCTCCTAAAATGGCCTAAAAAATACCATTTCACAGTGGGCTTACGCAGTGCTCATGGGGTGCACCATCTCTCATTGCCCAAATACCAGACCAAACCCTGTACTGGGAGCCAGCAGCCCAAGAATAACTACCCTTGATGAGCTGCTGAAGGCTTCCTCAAGGATGGAGCCTGTGGTCAATATATTTTAAAACACCAGTGAGAGTTTTGCAGCGCGTGTCCCAGGCAGAGCTTGCAGCCAAGCCACAGTGTTGGAGCAAGAGCTCAATGTGGCTCGTGGGACCCTGTGTTTCAACAGAAAGGATGTCAGTGCCTTGGGTAGCACCAGGGCCATCTGCTTTTGCTGTGGACATTGCTAACAGTTAAACAATTCCTCAATTAGCGTTGGAGTTGATTTTATTGGCAGGATGGCTCTTTGAATTTCCAAACAAAAAACCCAACACACGAACGCGGGGAGAGAAAGGAATTATGTATTTTAGTGGGAAGCCGGTGAATTCCGTCTCCTCCGTAGGAACCCAGCTGAGCATATGGCTCGAGCTGCGGTTTCCACATGAAGCCAGTACTGCTGGCGTTTGTCCTTTCCAGATCAGTGCTAACACGATGATGTGATGTTCCTGCTCTCCCGGCTCAGAGGACTTTGCGTGCTGTGTCAGTCTGGTATCCAGCTTTTATCCGGGGGTTGGATAAGGAAACTTGAGTAAATGGCAAAGGGCTTTGACAGAAGACAGGAACAGCAAACACAGCAAAATGACCTGGCTCAGCTTTTCAAGCCTCGGGATTTTTGTAGGGGGAGGTAGAAGCACATCATGCTCTTCCCCTGGAGCTTGCAGTGCTGCTCCGTGGAGATGCCACCAAAGTTGGTGTGAGGTTGAACCTCCTACACGCCCCAAGGCGCAGCACAGGGATGAGTGTCACCCTCTCCCCAAAGCCATGCCAGGGAAAGATCCCAGAGATGCTGGCTGGAGACCACCACATTGAGAGTCCTGCCTCCCCTCTCCCCAGTAGAACCCCGGTGAGAAGGTGGCTCGGACACATTTACCACTGGTTCAGCCCAGAACAAAAGCTGAGAGCGTGCGATGAGATCCGACGCTTGTTGAGATCCCAACACAAGGAATGAACCAAAACCGCCCGTTTTTTAACCGAGGCAGCAGATAGCATCAGTGTCTTTACCCTTTCCCACTGCCTGCTTTCTCTCCTCTGTGAGGGCTTTGCTGGCTGGGATGCAAACCAAGAGCTTGGGTGGGTCTCACCTAACAAAAACACGCTGTCCTCCAAAAGGGGCTTTTTCACCCCAGACACAAGCCCTGCCCCGCAGCGGGGAGCTCCTCCTGCCTTCACCCACGGGACCCCGCGTCGCTCCCCCCTCAGCTTTCATCTCCGCTTGCTTGTGTAGCCCTGGGAAAGCGTTTTCGCCAAGGATGCGGTGTTTTGATAGTTTCCTTGGCCGCTTCCTCGCTTCAGCCTTGACGCCGCTCTTGTTTATAACAGCAACACGTTTTTTGGCAAGTAGAACCCAAGGAAGGGTTCAGGAGCCAGACGGGCTATCGGGCTCACAGGGGAAGTGATTTCATCATGGTGACTCCCGGTCTGTGGGACCCAGAGATGGGGCGAGCGTGCACGGACAGATTTTAAGGAGTTTCTCACGGCTTTAGGGCCAGATAAGACCCACTCTCCCTTGACATACTGAAGATCACAGAGTCAGATCTCACTGAGCTCACAACGCGAGCCCAGGAGAGTTTTGGCTAAAAAAATCCCATTCCAGAAAGCCATTTGGCTTCGCCAGGTGGCCACCTTGGGGAAGCCCCACTGGGAAGGTCCCACTTGTGAGAAATCCCTGAATCTCTCCATGCTGTTAGCCCAGTTTCAGGTAGGGATTTCTCTAATTTAATAATTTCATCTACTCGACAAATTCCAGTTTACCTTCCCTTAGGTTTAAGCAACATATTCCCCGGCAGGGTATTTACAGACATCATTGATTAAACCGGTAAATTAAATCTATCTCTTTTATTCTCTCACTAGAAGGCCTTTTGTTCAGCTCTCAAGCAGAAACATTTGCCCAAATTTCCTCCAGAAAGCCTCTATGCAGCTCACACTGCAGGCTCCCTCCATCAGCCACGACCCCTGGGATTGCCCACTCTCACCCCCATCTCACACCAAAATCCCTTCTGGGCAAAAATCAGCAGTTTGGATCTTAACCAACCCCCTGACCCTCCCCACAGACTTTCCCATCAGCCGTTGCTCATCCCTTTAGTGGTCTCCTTTTCCTAAAGTAATACAACCTTTGCATTTTGCAAGCTCAGGCAAGGCTCAGGTCCTCCCCCACCATGGTTACTGGTGTGGGAGAGTTTTCTCTGCCACACAACCCCACAGGCTTCAGTGCAAGAAGAGACCCTCCCACAGGAACTGCTCTGCAACCCCAGCAAGTCTTCATGGGGGTTTCAAGCACCAAGCCACACAATTTTGGAGCACATCATTGCCATGCTCTTACCTGGTACCCATGTGGGAGCAGGCTCAGAAACAGCCAAGGTGCACAATGGAGGAGGGAAGAGATGAGCATGTGCCTCAGGTGCTGCCTGGCTTCAGGACAAGGGCCAGGATGAGGGGCTCCAGCTGCAGCTGATCATGAGCTGCTTGGGTGGTGCTGGAGAAATGGCAGTCCTTTTTTTAAAGAAACTTTCTTTATGGAGCTGCCTTTTATATATCTGTATGCAGTGGTCATGAAATTCACTGGACAGGCTCGGTGGCTTGCTGAAAATAGGATTTTGCCACATACCTGCCTTGATAAATTGGCTGCTCTTGTTTAACGAAGGATGGTCTCTCTGGAATTCTTGCACAATAGCATGAATTAATTGGTGTTGCCTCCAGTGCTGCTGAAAGGTTGTTCCCCGGAGGCTTATTTCACCTGAAACATCAATCCCATTGTGCCAGTGCCTTGTGGGATCTCTCATGGTCCCTGTGTGTCCTCATGCCCAAGCCACCGCTAACACAAAAACGTCTAATGTAGATGTTCTGTATGGAAAACTGTGGGTGCTTCACCTCTTACCCCCAAACAAGATAAACCAGGGAATGTAGAGGTCAATTAAATCTGGAATGTGAGGATCTGTAGATGAGATCTTGGAAGGGACGATGCCATGGACCAAACCACTCAGCTGTGTTTACGTCCTTCTGAATAATGTCAATAACTGTATAATTACACCAGCGTAATGACTGTCATGCCAATTACACAGTGTAGCTGATACTCAAGGAAAAGAAATAGTCTTCCATAAAAAGGCAGCCCTTCCAAACAACCACTGCGTTGGCTTGTTTTCTGCAGAAACTTGCAGTCATTCTTGGTTGGGGAGAAAAAAAAGAAATCTGCCTCCAAATTCAAAGAGTGGCAGTGAGGACAGCATGCCCAACAGGGACTCCTAGAGAGCTGTATCTCTCTGGGCACCGGGGAATAGCCGTGAATAACTGAGTAAAACAGTTTTATTATACAGTAGTATTGCAATAATAATAATAATGCAGAGATTAGGGACATAAAATCTGCACCCTAATAAATCATGATGGTATCTTCCTTTTTAAGCAGGGAGGGGAGTGCTGTGAACCCCGTTTCTGATGGAGGACCTGCAGCACCCCAAAACAAAGTGGTTTGATTAATGCCATCCAATAACGGCCAGTGGGAGTCAGGGATGGACGGCAGACCTTGCATCTCACATCTCCCAGGCTGGATGCTGCATGCTATGATAAAAAATAGTTTATTTTCTTAATATATGCTGATACCTAATGCAGATATCCACAATGTGTTTCTGTATGCAACGCATAGTGAAAGACTACTCTTCTATTTTGGGATCCTAGTAGAGTAATTGAAAACTCAAATATTTTATACATACTAATATCTTTGCTTTGCCATTATCATTCTGTATCAATAACAGTCCCCTTTAAGCCTTATCTTGTCATTGGCTAAAAGCAGAGCTGCCTCCAAGAAAGATTGTATGATTTTAAAGGCCATCAAAGAGAGAAACTAGATACTTGTCCCCATCAGAGCACCTGTTTCATAAATCATTCAGGCCTCTAGTTATCTGTGAATGTCTTATGTTTGCCGAGTGCATGCATTTTTCATCATCTTTGAATAATGACTGTCTGTAGGGCCGGGTGACGGGGATGTCTTGCTGCTCCTGCTGTTGGGCCTGCCTTACAGAAATCAAGTTTTGAAGAGTCCCATTGAAAAGCACTGCCAGCATCACGTTAAAGAAAGTTAAACACTGAATGGGATATCAAAACCCTCCAATACCAATAAAAGAAGCACCAGCAACTTCAGCTTAGGGTTTCAATAGTTCTGTGTTCGCACTGTGTGAAAACTGCACTTACAGTGAGAGCAGCGACCTCATACCATTTTTATAAATTATTCATTCCTCCCTCCGTACTGAACTGATTGCAATTTTGAAGCAATTATTGTCTTCTAAATAGAGAAAAGTAGTTGATAAAGGACTCAATAATTACTACGTGTTTACACAACGATAATAACAGCCCTAACCTGTTGATCCATAGGAGCTGAACTGGGGTCTTCAGGACAGGGGCTTAAGCAGTGCTAAAGATGCAGGATGCAGTGTGCCCTTCCAGCACTCGTCCTGACTAATATTTGGGGAATTTATGACTAAGTCCATCCATTCCTTTTAAATAAAAGCTAATGGTTGTTTTAAGACAGCAATGTGTCAGGGTCAGGTTTTTATTGAAAAGTGTCCTGACATAGTAAGTACACAAAGAGTTTGGAAAGTATTAAAGGCCACTGAAATCTCCTCCCAAACAGTTCCAGTTAAATCCTTCTTTTTGCTTCTCTTCTCTCCTTCTACAAAGTTAGTTTTGCGATCATTCTGCAGAATGAGGCTTCTATGTAACATTTTCAAATGTTAAAAAAACTTATGTTCTCTATGCAAGATGGGTTCAAACTCCTCTTGCACAGGTACAAATAAGAGCAGGGATGATCAGGACAGTGCTCATGCCTGGATCTGCACAGCAATAATCCAAGATAAGCATTTGGAGATTGCACCATTAGGGCAGGGAGAAGTTTAGCCTTGTGTGAGCCCTCCTGTGGTATCTTACTCTAGGATGAGGCTGGCCAGCACTGGTCCAGGATCCCAAGCAATGGCTACAACCATCCCTGACCTCCTTGTGGAGCACTCCACAGTGCTTTGGAGAAACCCAAACACCATCCTCTGGCAGGTCTCACTGTAACCATCTTTCCCCTGGCAGACTCCAGGGCTATGATGGTTTCTGCAGCCAAAAGCGCTGGGAACTTGTCAGAATACTGATACCAGAAATAAAACGTCTGATAAAATCCCAGGAAAAAGTGGCAAAAATCATATTATGGTGTCACCTGTTGGATGGGGAAGAGGAGGTACCTGTCACCGTCAAAGCTACTGCAGGGAAATAGGGCCCCGAGGACCACACCACCAGCGTTGCCCAGTTCTGCTCCTGTGCATGAATTCACTCCCAGCTTTGGTTTTATGTCTGGGGGGGGGGGGGGGGGGCTGGA
>JAHREE010000175.1:1694977-1707636 GCA_033628505.1 Tringa tobata | reverse complement strand
CCCTACTTCCACAGCACTCCCCAAATCTCGACCCTGCTAAAACCTCCTTTGGCCAGGGACCTCCAGCTTCCACCACTGCAGGCTTGGATCCAGACCTCCTCGCTCCACCAAACCCAATGACCACGGCAATACTTTGCCCGTATCTCCTGCCATTTCTTAGAATAAACCCAGAACATTTCCAAAATGTCCTCCTGGAGAGCCAATCTCCACGTGAAAGCATACCCCAGGAAATGGCACTAATTGCCAGGCGATGGAGGAAAAAGCAGTGGCCATCTGAGACAGGGCTCTCAGGAGGAGCTGGCTCAGCCTCTGCGGAGGGGGGGGAGATACTTGGGTTGGCTGGTTTTCAACAACAATGTTCTCAAGCATTTGTTTTGAGCACTTCATAATGCCACCTGCCAGTACTTATTTTATGGATGTTCCCTCAAAGCTTACCGAGAATTTGGACATATTTGGCTTTTTTAGCTTGCTTGCACTGGTTTTTATCCAAGGATGAACAGAGACTGAAAATATCTCAGCTGGCCTGAACCCAAGATCATTTCTCAGATTTACACTGCTCGACTCCATCGGAGTTTTGCGCAGAAAAATAAGCAATAAAGCAAAGTAAACCAAGAATCCTGATTATTGAAAAGTTCCCAAGCTGCCATACGGTCCCTGCACCTCCCTTCAGTAAATCAATACCTCTCTGCCAGAGAACAACAGCGAGGAGAAGAGCACTGAGGCCCCATTTGAGAGCAGAGGTCATATTTACCTTCGGATTGTGCTTGGCTTTTTGTGCCATGGAACGGGAATGAAAAAGAGAAAATAGAAAATAGCTGTTTTGCTCTAACTCACCCCTCCCAAATGCCCGCTGGCAAAAATACAGAGTTTTAAAAGATGCATATCCAAAACGCATCAAAATCAATAAGGTCTTCCCATCATTTTCAGCCAGTTGGCTGTCTCCCAAATTGTTTGTAAAAGTAAATCCACCACAGAACAGGGACGAGATCCCCAAGAGCAGAGAGGATACTTGAAAAAGGTAGTCACAGGTAATTCACCCCTGAAAGAGGTGAATTTTACTGTCTGCTCCATCACTAAAGAGCTGAGATGATGGAGGTGTGATGGGCACGTGGTACCCAGCTCGCTAGACGTACGCGAGGGTTTTAGAACCCTCACAGCCACACAGTCTTTAGCCTTCTTCAGCTTTTCAATCCTATAAACGTCCTTGTTAATACTGTGTATTTTTAAAAATCACATTAAAAAAAAACCACAACTAAACGGTACAAATAATTCCTCATCCAAGTGCTCCGACGTGTGCTCCTAAACCTGCCTGCAGCTTCCAAGGAAAACAGGGGTTGTTTGGAAAGCGGCGCACATCTGACTGTGGCTGCTCTCTTCAGCTTCCTCTGCTGGCGGATCTCGCTGCCACGTGAGACCATCTTGCTAAGGCAGAACACGTAAACATGCCACAAATCCCTACTAGTATAAACGGATTTTGGGTGGAGTATTGTGAGAGCAAACCCAAAATCGGTTAGTTGTCTCTTCCGCCGCTGCCAGCATCTCCCAGCAGATTCAGGCACAGGTTTGTGGTGCACCACGAGCAAACTGCAGATGCCTCCAGTGCCACGAGCCACACATTGAAACCTTTTCCCTAGACCAAATCACTGCTTTATGGGTGTTCCCAGGGTCAGTCCCCAGATGGGAGCACCCAACTCAACGTGTGCCCCCCAGCCCTCATCTGCCCCGCTCCCCCTTTAGCTCCAACAAGGCAGAACTGGGTTCCTTCATTTTCGCTCTGTTTCCTCTCCCTGGTTGGGTGGCAGCGTCCCTCCTGCCACTGAGACACTCGGTGTCCTCCACACAGGTGCTCAAAGGGGCTGCAACGTGTTTCTACGCCTTCATCGGCTTCGACATCATCGCCACCACAGGAGAAGAAGCCAAGAGCCCCAACACCTCCATCCCCTACGCCATCACGGCCTCGCTCGTCACCTGCTTGACAGCATATGTATCTGTAAGTACTAGCTATGTATACATAAATGTACATAAATATACATATGTGTATATAAATATCTAGGGTGTGTATATATATTATTTTTTTTTTTAAATTTACAAATATGTATATAGCGTGTCCCTTTTTGGGCATCTGCATGGCTCCTTTCCCCATGAACTCCAGTCTAACTGCATGAGTTCCAGTCTGAACCTTGAACAAGGTCCCTTTCCCTGGTGGGAACTGAGACATCAGCTGTGTTTCCGTGTGACAGCAGTGTCCTGCTGAGGCTCCCCTCAGTCCCAGCCCGCTTTGCCCCCTGGCTCCTGTCACCCTGATGAATTCTCTCTGATGGCTGCAGGGAGATGGGGGCAGCTGTTTTCCCCCCCCCCATACCTCATCCCCATCCGTAGCTATTTTTGCATCCAGAAGCACAAAGATGAGCACAAGGATCAGTGTTACAGCAACTGTTCTCCATGTTTTGGGGAAAAGTGGCATTTCCTCTGCCAGAGATGTGGGAGAGGATCCAAGAGAGGAAGAGGATGGGCAGGGATGGCCATGCAAGAGAGATCCAGCTGTTCTACACCCCAAGAAATGCAGGGATTGAGTCACAAAGGGAAAAAAAAAATACTGTTCTAATAATTTCAAAGAAACTCGCCCACCACCTGTCCTGCAGCATGGTGGGCTTCCCTCAAAACCAGTTTCTCTTTGGCTCAAATTGGATCAGTGTTGCCCCAAGCAATGCCACCTTGGGTTTTGGGCCTATCCCATGGGAAGGGCATGACTCAAGCAGTGCTATCCCCACACAGGAACGTGGCCAATGTGAGTGTTACTAACTCCACCAAGTTCCACCAGCCTCCTGTATCAAGGTATCACAGAATGATATGGGATTGGAATGAACCTCTGGAGATCACCTAGTCCAACCCCCATGCCAAAGCATGTCCACCCAGAACAGGTTGCACAGGAATGTGTCCAGGGCGGTTGCTTTCAGAGGCCTTACCTCTAGCATTTTACATCTCCTCCACAGGGAACATAGGGATATAACCCAAACCAGACTTGAAATTTTTTGGCTTTCCACCCTTGAGGAGCAGCCCCTGTGCCCTGCAAGTCTCCAGCTGACACCCATGTCCTGCTCCTCTTGCCTTCCCCAGGTGAGCATCATCCTCACACTGATGGTGCCATACGATGCCATCGACACCGAGTCCCCACTGATGGAAATGTTTGTGGTCCACGGCTTCTACGCAGCCAAGTTCATCGTTGCCATCGGGTCTGTGGCCGGCCTGACCGTCAGCTTGCTGGGGTCCCTCTTCCCAATGCCAAGAGTCATCTACGCCATGGCTGGTGACGGGCTGCTCTTCAGGTCAGTCATGCACTTGATGGCATTGATTTTTGCACCCTTGGGACCTGGAAGGAAAATGTGCTTGGGGCAGGGGGACACATGGGGACTGCCCCGCACCCAGACAGCCCGGTGACATCACCACAGGGAGCACAGACTCGGTGCTTGAAGAACAGGCAGACACCAAAGCAAAATCCCAAGGAAAAAGAAATCAGGAGAGATCTACATAAAGTTATAATTTGGTGCTGGTACCTGAGATACAGGTTATGGGAGGATGAGCATTTAATTCAAAGATTACCTGCAAAGAGCAGCTTAAATGTATAAAATTTTGGCACTTATTTGCAAGTGTCCCAGTCCTCATTTCATAGAATCATAAAATGGTTAGAGTTGGAAGGGACCTTAAAGATCATTGAGTTCCAACCCCCCTGCCACGGTCAACCATGGGCCAGGGTCTCACCACCTTCACAGTCAAGAATTTCTTACTGGTATCTAATCTAAATGTCCCCTCTTCCAATTTAAAACCGTTACCCTTCTCAGGTTGCACAGAGCTGGTTAGACCTAGGTCTAACTCCAGACCCAGCCTCAGCAGAATTTCCAGTCTCTGGATGTCTGGAGTCTAAAATCCAAAAAGCAGTGAGAGCTGAAGGGTTTTTGCAGCTCTGAGCCTGGTCCCTCCAGCCGGGCAAGGGTTATGGCAACAGGGAACCACTGCCTTCTGCAATTTTAACTTTCTGCCACTCTTTCACACTCCAGATTTTTGTCCCACATCAGCTCTTACACGGAAACTCCGGTAGTGGCTTGTATCGTCTCCGGATTCCTGGCAGCATTGCTCTCCTTGCTGGTCAGCCTGCGGGACCTGATAGAAATGATGTCCATCGGCACGCTGCTGGCCTACACACTGGTCTCTGTCTGTGTCCTCCTCCTCCGCTACCAGCCCGAGAGCGACATCGATGGCTTCGTCAAATTCCTCTCCGAGGAGCACACCAAGAAGAAGGAGGGCATCCTGGCCGACTGCGAGAAAGAAGCTTGCTCCCCGGGGAGCGAAGGAGAAGAGTTTGCTGGCCCACCGACCAACACGTGCGGGGCAAAAAATCTGCCATCGCTGGGGGATAACGAGATGCTAATTGGGAAATCCGATAAATCCACCTACAACGTGAATCACCCCAATTATGGCACGGTTGACATGACCTCAGGGATAGAGGCAGATGAGTCTGAGAACATCTACCTCATCAAGCTGAAGAAGTTGATCGGCCCTCGCTACTACACGATGCGGATCCACCTCGGACTGCCGGGGAAAATGGACCGCCCCACGGCGGCCACCGGCCACACGGTGACCACCTGCGTCATCCTGCTTTTCGTCCTGATGTTCATCTTCTGCTCCTTCATCATTTTTGGGGCAGACTACATCTACGAGCAGAGCTGGTGGGCCGTCCTCCTCGTCGTCCTGATGATCCTGCTCATCGCCGTGCTGGTGTTTGTGATCTTGCAGCAGCCAGAAAACCCCAAGAAGCTGCCCTACATGGCACCTTGTCTGCCCTTCGTCCCTGCCTTTGCTATGCTGGTGAACATCTATCTCATGCTGAAGCTCTCCACCGTCACGTGGATCCGATTCGCCGTCTGGTGTTTTGTGGGTGAGTCCAGGATTCATTTATCTTAAATTTTTAACTGACACTCTTTTGAAAGGATGTTAATAATAACTTCCCTAATTAGAGTGCTTAGGCTGATGCTTCTTCAGCTGGGGCATACCCAGCCTTTTGCATTTGCCCCTTGTCACCTTGAAGTTCTTAGAAACTTCAGTTAATCAAGCCCCCAAAACACAGCTAAATGGAAAATTACACCTCCAGAAGATGTCAGTTTGATGGAAATAAACTGCTCCACGCAAAGGTGACTATTTTGATGAGCCTTTTGATGGAAAGTAGGTGGGTTTTGGAAATTGCCTTGCAGGCAGGTTTCCTACAGAAATCTGCCTGCTTTCTTGCTATTTCACCCACTTGAGCTCTTCAGCAGCCCACACCAAAGTTTCAGTGCTGTGTTTCCAAAGCCCAGAAGTGCCCAAGCCCAGCAGCCCCAGGAGAGACAGAGCCAAGGGATCTGTGGACTGTATCTCCTTGTCTTGGTCTAAGTCCTTAACTTTGCAGCAGGAGGATCTCAGGACTCACAGGCTCTGTTGTGGACTTCTTTTTTTTTCTTTTTTCCCAAATTTAGGCTTCCTGGCACATAGCCAGGTCTCTGGCACATCCATAGTTTCCCTTGTTTAATATTGCAACCCACTTACTGCTCAAACCCAAGAGAAAAAGAGCAGTTCTCATAGTTCCTCCTGAAGGCTACCAAGTCTGGAGTATATAGAACTGAAGCGACAAGGTATTATCAAAGCTAAGGACTCCTTAGAGAGAAATAATAACCCTATGGATAAACTTATATATTGCAGCAGCCCACAGGAGCCTCAGTTGCAGACAACAGACTCTGAGCATGGTGCTAGCACCCAAAAGGACCATCCCAGGCCAAATATCCCACCAGCAGTCCCCTGCTTTGGGAACAGGGTTCAGAGTCCTGAGTCAAGAGGGAGAACACGGTGGGGAAAGAGAATGTGGATCAATACAAAGGTCATAATCAGAAACCACCTCCCATAAAGGCAAGAATCACCTCTCCTGGAAGAGGGGTTAGCAGATACAGGCCACCACACTGGACTCACCAGTCTTCATGCTTTTCTCAGGTACCTCCTGATGTTTGACCTCAGCTGGCAGAGCAGAAGATGACATGAACAGACCGTGGATCTCCCTTTGGTGTCTCAGAGAGTTTAGAGTAGTCTCACAGTTTCCATCCTTCAGTAGGAGGCTGCTACTACCTTTTTTCCTCCATTTTACAATTCCCACTTCTGCTTCACAGTGAGGACAACAGCTATCCTGAGTCAGTCCTGCAAGACTGAGGTCCCATAGCAAAGCTCTGCCTCTGAGAGTCCCCAAAGCCCAAGCCAAGCTGTTGGGCAGTAGCTGCCACATGTACCCTTTGGGCTGGAAAACGCATGGTTGGTGTTCTTTTGGCCCTCAAAGGCAATAGGTGAAGCTGTAGACCCAGGGAAAACCCTTCTACCTGGACGCAAAGTGACTCCAAAGCATCAGTTTAACCTACTGTGATTAAATACTTTCCCCTGTGGCTACATCTAATACCTTTTCAGCTGCTAGCAATGGCAATGAGCCAATTAAGCCACTCCATTAAGGTGTGATGGACTCCACCAGCCCCATCCAGGGCTGCTCACCAGCTGGGGGAGGCACATCCCATTTGTTTTCCTGGCAGAGACGCACCGTCCTGCCACACAGACTGTGGATTTAACCTCACAGGCAGTCCCTCATGGCCAGCCCATGGCATGTGGACAAGCCTGGGTTTCTCTATGTACACATCTGGGGTAGGTTAATCCCAAGTTCCACTGGAAATTAGAGTTCCTCACACATTTGCTTCTGGGAAAAGCATTGGTGCAGGAAGGTGAGATCAGGTAGGGCTAGAGGGAGAAGATTAATTTAAACTCCTGAAGGGAGGAAGACAGGATTTCAGAGCTGTTTTGATACCAAATACGCTCATCCTGACAACCCCGAGGCATGCATGGCTGCAAGCACCAGCAGGAGGGAGACTGAGTGCATAAGAAAACTCCAGAGAGAAAAAGATATCTGGGAGGGGAACAGGGTGGAGATGCGGGTTGTCGGCGCTTGGGAGCCTCCAGACATCTGCTGGGGGCTGCTGTCCCACCAAAGCTGCAGATGGCACAATCACGTGGCCAAGAGTGATCCCAGCTGATGTTTAAAACATACAAACCTCAGAGTCGCAGCTGGCAGCCTGAAAACACAAACTCAACGGATTTGAAGAGCAGACATCAACTATAAAATACCCTGGCTTAAAAAATATAGGTGTGTTTAGGTACACTTAACCCTCACCAGCTGCCACCAGCCTAGCGCTGGGTGGGAGGATGCTGGTGGTGAGCCGGGACGGATCCTCCACCCACCCTTGACGTGGGTTTTGGGGGGCAGGTGCTGTTTTGGGGCATGGCCAAACATGTTTTATCCGGGGTTTTGGGGACGGTGTGGGCAGCTGGGATCCAACCCTCTCCCTCTCGCCCACCGCAGGTCTGCTCATCTACTTTGGCTACGGGATGTGGAACAGCACGCTGGAGATCAGTGCCCGGGAGGAGGCCCTCCACCAGAGCACCTACCAGCGCTACGACGTGGACGTCGACCCCTTCTCCGTGGATGACGGCTTCTCCTACGCCACCGAGGGTGAGGGCTTCCCGGGCTGGGGTCCCTCCGAGGACAAGAGCTTCTCGTACCAGCAAATGGCGGGAGCAAAGGAAAGCCATCGGACGAGTGGCAGGTCGAAAAGCAAAGGCAGGCACAAACCGCCATCGGAGGCTCTCATCGCCAACGATGAGTTGGACTACTCGCCTGAGTAGTGGGGTGGGCAATGGGGCATCGCGCCACCCAGCCCATGAGGAAGGGTGCCCGCGGCTCCCCTGTCCTGTCCCATCCTCCCCGGGTCCTCCACCACCACCCCGCTCAACCTTTGGTCCTCGGGACACGCTCTGCGATTGACGTTGACCACGAACCAAACACACCCGTGGCCCGTCTTGGCTCCCCCAGTCAGGTCCCACTCTGGTGAACGCTGGCCAATCCCCCAGCACCGGTTGACCTCCCAGCACTGGCCGCACCAGCGGAGGTGGTGGAGTGGGAGATGTGCCAAACTGGGAGGGTGTTGACAGGTGGAAGGAGCCGCATGAGGGGATGAGATGAGTTGTCCCCAGGGAATGTCCACCCGATGGCTGCAGCAGTGGGATGCCACTCTTACACTTTTGGCACTTTCTCAGCACGTGTGTTTTCTTCTTTGAACCACCTGGAAGTAATAGCTGAGCCAGAGGGACAGGCGGGTAGGTACGTATGAAATGGAGATGGACAAACCCCTTTCAAGGGAGTAGCTCAGAGGTGGATCCAGGGATGTTGTTCCCATCACACAGCGTTTCCATGGCCTGTTCTGGTGCAAAGGGACTCGGTGCACACAGCAGTGTGACCCGCATGTCCATCCCCAAACCCCAAACCCAAATATCCCAAATACTGGGATTCAAAATTAGTCCATGTCTCAATCAAATCTTGAAATCCCAGCGTGGCCAAACATCCCAAACCTGTGGTTGGAAGCCTGGTCCCATTTCTGGTCACAGTGAGGGCTGTCACCTCTTGGCTCAACCCGCCTTGTGCGAATGGTCAACGTGGACCACACGCTGTTTCTCTGAGCATCACTGGTCTGAGGCTGGGTGCTGTTTCCACCGCGTTGTGTCTTCTACAAAAATGACTGCATTGTAATGCCCTCACTGTGGTGGGCACACTTCAGCGCTCGCTCTGGCCACAGTGCTTCAGCAGCGTGTCCATGCCCCTGCAAAATAACATCATCTGTGGGTCAGCGACCTTTTTGCAGAGCTGGGCCACGCATGGCGAGTGGAGAGAACTCAGCTGCTGAAATCTTCCTCCCTGCTGACGTCTCCACCTCGTACCATTTCCTCTGTTTCTGACCCTGGCTTGGTGGACGCTGTATGAAAAAAAACACCAAAATGCTGCTCGTTCTGTCAAGCGTCCATATTTCAACCTGAAACCAAACAGAGCTGGTGGCTCACAGGGCAGAGGCGGTGGGCAGGTGGGATAGTCAGACCCTCTGGGACAGCTCGAGTTGTCCCAGCATGTCCCAGCCATGACCCCCCAGCAGTGCCATTGGGTTCCCTGCACCATCAGTGGTGACGGGGTTTGGTCGCAGCCACCACCTCCCCCAGCACGGACAGCAGCTGCACTGCTGAGTCAGCGATTATCTGGAGACCATCACCAACACGCTTGGTTTAAAACCAGAGCAGCCCAGACCAACCCCCAGGACCAGGGGCTGTTGCTGGCATCCCAGGGGACAATTTAACATCGATGGGGGCGTGAGGCAGAATGTCCAATGTGTGATGCTGAGAACCATTAACACTTTGGTTTGCTGGATGAGGCTTAGCCCCCCAAAAACACAGCGCAGAGCTGGCCTGGCACCCTTTGAGGGCAAGCGGGCTGCTGGGTGCAGAGGGTCCCTGGACCCACACCCGTCCCCATCTCTCCCGGGGTTCAAGGGCTTGAGGGAGAGGCTGTCCATGGCTGCAAAAGTTTCCCACCTGCAGCTCCTTTCTCAAACAGTCACGAACTACAGCCCTTTCCCCAGTGGAGAAGAACATCTGATGCTGCAGATCATAACCCGGAGCAGCCGGGGCAAGCCAAGGGAAGTTTGATCTCCACAAGGGCTTCAAGGATGGGAGCGAGGATTTGGCAAAAGGACCCATAAGCTTCGCTCTGGCATCCCCCTCCCGCTGCCCGCCCCCACCACGCTTCTGCAAGCAGAAATCCTGAGTGTGTCCCACCAAAAAGCTGTGTGCAATGTGCGCACCGCTCACGGGCCAGCTCGGGAAACCTTCCCGGGCAGCGCCGAGCACTTCTGGCAAAGGTCACCTCTCACTCGCGCTTGGCTGCTCTCCTCCTCGATGCCTTAGAAGTACCCAAGAGAGATGGCACCTCGCAGGCCTGGCTTGACATTTTCAGGGAGAAAGATTGATGCTATTTTCCTACCAGCTCTTGTACTATACCATATCCGAGGTAGTCGTCTTCGTCCTGCTTCCGCGCGGTATTTAGGCATCTGCCGGACCACAAACTGATGCCCAAGTACCCTGTCGAAGGGAAGCCTGTTATTCCTTCTGCAGCCTTAATCTCTTGCTACAGAGCAGTTACCAGTACCAATGTCTGTCGTCCCATCCGCTCTAGTTACGCCGTGTAATTTGACGAGGGCTTGATCCTTTGCTCTTTGGCATCTGTAGGAACCTCTCTGCTGGATCCATGCATCCAAGTGAAGCCCTTTGGTTGCTCTTGTTCCCGTTCACTCATCCTCCTTCCCCTTTCCCGGGGAGTGCTGGGGCAGGATAGCAGTACTGCGTCCCCAGGACCACTGGGAAACAGCTTTTGATGCCACTGTCCGGTATGGACATGTTGCCACCAGTCCTTGCCGTGGTGGTAGGTGGGAGTTGTACCCTCCTCCCGAGCCCACCGCGTCCCACCTAAGGTTGGAGTGTGAGGAGAAAGCAGCTGAGCCACAGGCTGGGTCTTGCCTAGGTCCCCCCACCCCGCTCCGAGTGGCAGTGCCTGGGGAACACACAGGTACCACCTTCATTTGGGAGCTTGGGTGCTTTCCCTTGTAGCGGGCGTTGAGGTCTTCAATGAACACAAGCAAAAGCTGCAAAGGCCAAAACGTTCAGGCATGACCATCACCTCTGGCCACTGCTGGTGCCGGAGGGTGGTTTTGGATGCTGGGAGGAGGTGCAAGTGCTTGTTTTGCTGTAAACCCCAAATCCAGCCTTTCCCCCTGGGTGCCCTCAGGGAGGTTCTCACACCCTTGACCCATCAGGAGGACTCAGGCAGAAATGTCCTACCACTGGTGAGAGGCACCCAGCCCCACCATGCCTGACCGTTCTCCACAGGGCATGAGCCCAGGGGGTCCAATGCATGATATGGATGGAGCATAGATACCTCAGACCTTCCAGACTGACTCTATAAGATCTCAGTCCCTCCACAAATTCACTCCTCACGGTTATGACCACTCGGTACGAGGCCCACCACGCCGGCATCCTCCAGGCGGCAGAAAAATCACACCCCGAACGACATCGGATGTTGTAAATCCAGCTTGTAAATGATCTTCACTTCGTTTTGTTCGGTCTTTCTGATGTATATCTTGCTTTTTTTTTTTTTTGCTTTTTTTTTTTTCAGATGGTACTTTCTGGTGTAACAATTCTCTGCAGTTCTGGTATGAAATTGGTGTATTTGTTAAAAAAAAGTTTGTTCTTTTTTATTTTTTGTTGTGGTTTTCAAAAGCCCATTGGTGCATTGTACAATGGGATCTTGTAGTGTGTCATGAGGAAGAAAAAAAATGTGCAGATATGTTATGGAGTGATTTTTATTTTCAAATGATTGTGTTGTTGACAACTATACATATAATATATATATATTATCAAGATACTAAGAAAAAAAAATCTAAATTTACCAAAATCTGTATATTTTAATAAATGCATAAAGCTTTATTGTGTGCCTTTACATTTAAAAATCAAACAGGAACTAATGGATTTTTAAAGAAAGACAGAGACAAATGTGTCTTAGTATCAGTTTCCACAGTAATGTAAATCTTTTAAATGAAAGACTAAACCAAAAAGAAAACAAAATAAAAAGATTTCCCTTATAAATTCTGTTAAGCCAATGGGGAGCTGAAGGTCTGATATTTTTTCAATGCTAAATTGAAGCTAGAGATGAACAAACCTTGCCTTAAGTGCTTCAAAATTTCCTTTGTGGAAGATCCATTACAGTGGGCTGACTTTGGTATCTACTTGCACTGTTGTGAAAAAAAAATGGTTATCAGTTTACACAATAAAAAAAGAAATAGAAAAAAGAAACTAAAGCCAATGACCACAGGTTAACTATTGCAGTGTGAAGCCCTGGGGAGTGCCAACATCTTCTCTTCTTCTCGTGGTGCTGTCAGCACCCCCCTTTCCCTGGGGTGACTGGGGTGCCACCACTTCTTCTCCCCTTTGGGGTGCTCAGGGCCACCAGTGTCCCTTCCCTCCTGTTATTCCTATTATCTGGGGAATGGGGAGGCTGCCAGGGGTGTTCCTTGTGATGGGGAGCTATATCTGGTCCTGGTGGGGCCAGGGAAGGCTCCCCTGGGGCACCATGGACCACCACCTCCACGCCGGGGTAACACCAGAGCTCACCCCCACCACTCCACAGCTGGTATTAGGCATGGTGTGGAGATGTTCTTCCTTTAAGGAGAATTATATTTGACTCTATTTTGAGGCTTTGGGTCAGTGAACAAGCACCAAAGCCTTCAAGAGACAACAGTGCTGTGGCCAACCCAGCCCTGGAGAACACATCAGGGGAGCAGGGCGTTTTGGGGCGGTGCAAAGCAGGTGTTTCAGCTTTGATCCTTTAAAAACTCGAAAAGTTTAATGTTCTTTGTGCTTCCTCCAAACACTTCCGCTCTGCGATGCCAGCACTAATATCCTGTCCCATTCTTGGCCCCGTCTCCTCGCATCCCACTGTTGCAGATGTCCGTTTTCCCTGTGGCTGCTCCAGAGTTGTTTTTGCTTCGTTTGGATTTTCCTTCTTTTCCCTGAAACAAAGTGTCTTCCTTCCTCCGAGCAGATTGCCCAGAGCTTTTTAAAGGCTGGATTTGGGACCGGCTGCTGGTAACCTGTGACCGTGGGCAGGTTGAGCAGAGCCCTGCTGAGGGTCCCCAGCCCCGTGTGCCTCAGGATGCCAAGGTGCAGCC
>JAHREE010000175.1:1657462-1680029 GCA_033628505.1 Tringa tobata | reverse complement strand
AAAAAAATTCAGGCAGTGTTTTCGAGCTGAGGACAAACGATCACACAGGTAACCTCTTCATGGAAAGACAGGGCAAGAAACGTGGTGGACAGAGTTACTCGAGAGGTGGAACTGAGCACCTCATCAAAGCCACCAGCACGGCTGCAGTAATCAGATAAAAATCAGTCTTGGGTCTTTCCTGATGTTTTCCTTAACTGCAAAAACATAAAAGACCCCTCACTCCATTCTCTGCTCGCGCCTGGGTTTTCAAATGTATTAACTAACACTCACAGGGTCCTAAATGTGTGTTTAACAGCACTTTTGAATGCTAAAATTAAAACGAGCAGCCTTTTACTCAGATTCATTATGGATGTAAATCTCAGTCTACTTCAAAATGTCAAAATACAAGGAAAAAAAACACCAAAAAAACAAACCTTCACAGCCTGTTCTGCATCAAGAGAGACAGGCGGGCAGGATATTGGCTTAATTTTGCTCTGCATCGTCACAAACATGTAGAAGTTACCGGCTGCCGACCCTCCATGCCTGGTGAAGTTTGGTGGNCACAAACATATAGAAGTTACCGGCTGCCGACCCTCCATGCCTGGTGAAGTTTGGTGGTTGCGGGGAAGTTCTGGATCCCGCAGATCCTACGTGCCTGGAGAGACCACTAGCGGAGACCTGCCCGCACTGCACCGGGAAGGGGAAAACCGGGAAAAAACCCGACAGAACCGGCAATTTGATTCATTCCCGGAACCGGTAGTGGAAAAAAAAAAATAATAAAAAAAAAATACTGGAAGCTACACAAGGATTAAGGTGCCGGGAATGAAATATATCCTGTTCTTCACCCATCAGTATTGTTTCCTCATTCTTTAGCAAATAAAGTGAAAAACGTGACCAAGAGCATCCTAAGCCTCATTTGTCACATGTTCCTTGGATTCAAAATTCAGGACACGAGGCCAGTTTTGTTTTGTCAAAGCTCCATCTGAACACCGGAGCTACTACATAAATAATTGGAAATTACCTTTGAAGAGGAGCTTTTATAATAAATAGAAATTTAAAAGTTGTTTTCATATTTGTTTTATATTGTTACTCCTTGGCTTTTTTTCTGTACTTATTTTACGGTATTTTTGGTGAAGCCACCCTGCCATCAACTTTTGCAATGTGATTCCACCTCTCTATAGAGCTTATTACAGATTCACAGAATCACATGGGGTTGGAAGGGACCTCTGGAGATCATCTAGTCCAACCCCCTGCCAGAGCAGGTTACACAGGAACGTGTCCAGGTTGCTTTTGAATCTCTCCAGAGAAGGAGACTCCACCACCTCTCTGGGCAGCCTCTTCCAGGGCTCTGCCACCCTCAAAGTGAAGTGCCTCCTCGTGTTTAGGTGGAACTTCTTATGTTCAGGTTTGTGCCCATTTCCTCGTCCTATCCCTGGGCACCACTGAAAAAAGACTGGCCCCATCCCCTTGACACCCACCCTTTAAGTATTTATAGGCATTGATCAGATCCCCCCTCAGCCTTCTCTTCTCCAGACTAAAAAGCCCCAAGTCCCTCAGCCTCTGCTCGTAAGGGAGATGCTCCAGGCCCCTCATCATCTTTGTAGCCCTTCTATTGCACCCACTTCAGGTGGAAGAAGCTGCTACCTACACCCGACCACCACTTTCATGCTGTCTAGAGTTTGGTTCTAGACGGATTTCACCTTTTCCCCAAACAATATTCCTGCTTATTCATTATTAGGAGATAAATTTGTCACCTCTCGAAAGCGAAACTAGCGTCGTTCCACTTCTTGGACCACACAATTGCACCAGACAGGTCACACGTCACCTCCTGAACTGGGAAGGAGAGGAGCTGATGAATGAACACATTCCTGCCTCTCCCCTCCACTGACTCAGTTTGCGTTTTTTCGGTCTAACATTTCCTGCATCTAATTTAGTCACATTCAGTAAACTAAGCATCTGATCCGTTTGTACCAAGTATAAATGCAATTACTTTAATACTGCTTTTTGATGAATACCAGGCACTATTCAACAGCACTCGACCTGGCACCCACTGGGCACCGTTTGAATTATTTCATTAATGCCCACAGGGGCAAGAAACATCATATATTTTGTCAGTTATAAATAACACTACCGATATGTAAGTGAATATAAGTGAGTATTCTACAAGTGAACAACGATTCACAAGATCGGTAACAAAGAAGAACGACTTCCCAACTATATGCTAAATAAACTGATTCACGTAGGGCAATATTCTTAAAAATTAACCATTTTTAAAGGAAGTGCTACACGTGCGTTTATTTCAATAGTGTGAACACCTTAAAAAAATCAGTCTTTTTACCCTGTCACTCAAGCAGTTTTTCCTTGATCAGCATTATTTCCTCTGACGAACGATGGATGTTGCAATTAGTCACCCTTACACAAGCTATCAACACCCCATGACTTTTTCTTCTCAAAGTGACTCACCTTGAACTATTTCTTTGCAGGGTTTTTCAGCCCGAGAGCTTCTCCCTGGCTTGGAAATACAGCAGTATAAAAACACATCACGGGGTGCAGAAATAAACAGGGTTAAACTCTTTAAGTGGTAGCATCAGTTGTTCGTTTTCTTCCATATTAAAGGCTGAGCTCATCAAAATATTACCCATTTCATCTTAATCCTGGTTAATATGCTCATTTCTCTCTTCAGCTCTAAAATACAAGTAAGTACATGGTAGCATTAAGCGTTTGCAATAATCTGAAACATAATCAGGATTTCCTATATACAAGACCAGTACCTTAAAATAAGGACAAACCATTTTTGCTGATTTGAGGGGAAAGAGAAATATCCAAGTGTGTCAATGTGACCGTGCTTCCTTATCAGTCAACACTCCTCCCCCTCCCCATTTAGTATGAATAAAATCACCCAGAAATCCCCAAAAAATTATTTGTAGTAAAAGTTTTTTACTATAATCTAGATTTTTTAAATGACCAACAATATAGTTATAATATATAATAGAATATAGCTACAATATATAGAATATAGAATATATAAATAGAATATGTAGCTAGAATAGCTAGAATATATATATAATAGAATATAGCTATTGCTTTAAGTGGGGGAAGCTCAACATAAATGGAAGAGTCATTTGCATACAGCTTACAGGAACTCTCTCTTACAGCTTACAGCTCCCTCTTTTCTTTGTGCCTCCTTCCTCTCTCTTCTGTTCTGAATTTTCTATTTTCTGCTCCCTGATGGTAGACAAAAATGTTAAGCAACGTAATAATGAGATTTATAGGAACTATGCACTCCTGAAAAATCACTGTAGGGCTTATTTTCCATCAGCAAATCAAGTATAATTCTCATTTCTAGTTTGAACTTTTTATAAATCTCAGCATTTTATACAGTGATGTGTGATTAACCTGATAAGGAGAGATGTGAACAACCAAACACTGCTCAAGTAGTCAAGCAGCAACAAAAGCTGTGCACCAGAGAAATGCCAAATACACAAGTGGATGTACTTACACATATAAATACCAACTTTATGTCAAGATACATAAAACTCAATGTTAACAATATCTTCATGGAGCCGGAAGAGCTTTAGAAAATGGGCTCATGGTGAGGGAGCAGATTTTGCTAAAAATGCCCTTTAGAAAAGGGGGGACCTGCTGCCAGCAGTGGGAATCCTGCAAACAAGATTCAGTGCAACCAGGTTTTAATCCAGTGTAATCAAAGGAAGGAAGGCTCTCTCCTCCTCAGAAAAGCACCGTTGTTAAACACCTTCCAAAAAGACAAGTTGGGAAGTCACTGTTCAAAAATATGACGAAGCCAAGGGTTCTGACATTACAGTTCTTTATTTGTTTTTGAATCCACAATCTATACAGGTATTTACAAGGCATGAAAATGGAGAACAGCACAAAATACAATTGAGGTATAAGCTAAGAGCACAGTATGTCATGTTTCAATAAATATAATTCAAAATTTGTAAACTAAGTGACCAGATAGATGCATCTTGTTTACTAAAACCATATAAAATATCTGTTAAATCTCACGTGAGGTAGAGGACAGTTTTGTGTGTCATGTAATGCAACCACAGCAACTCTTAACAATTAAGACTGTACATCATTGGCAAAGTATTAAAAATCGTTGAATGCACTGATCATTTTTTCACAGGCTTTTTACTCTGGTTTCAGAATAGTCATTCAACCCGTTGCCTTCAGCTAACACAGACTGCTGGTTTGCAGCTACTTTCTGTAATTCCTTAATATAATCACACTGGCATGTCAACATCAATAAATACTTTTGAGAGCGAGTATGAAAACACAAGAACAGATTTTGTCAATCACAGAAAGCAACGTAATGGCAACAAAATATTTCAGACCAACTTTTTATTATTTCCTAGAATTAGTTTAAATACAGTACAGCTGTGCTTTCCTTTAAGTGAGGTATCTATATTTGAAGAAAAAAAAATTCAATTGATATCGTTACATTTAATCAATTTTCAAATAGCAAAGTTTTATACCATTTGTTTGCTGTGCTTGATGAAGTGCTTAAAACCCATTTTTCAACCATTTTCCAACTGAACCACTAACCCTGACAAAACAATTTTCTAAGTAATGGAGACACACTAGAAAATCACCATACGATTTGTAAGCAGTAACTGCTGACTTTCACAAGAGCTAAAAAATGAACGTCCTTTTGAAATAGAGATATGCAACATAACAGAAAATTCTACAGGCTTCCTGTAATGAAAACTGATGAACGCTCATGCTACAAAGGTAATTAGCAAAAAGAAAATTGAAAATCGCAGCTTTCTGCTGCTTACTATTGACAGCTTAAATAAAATTACTGAAATTTTGCAAGCACAGATTAACAGGTAGGTGTAATTATGTCTTTTGTCGACTTCCACGTTCTAGAAAACTCGGTTGCGTGGATTAATTACACAAATTAAGTGCAGAAAAAATACAAAGTTGTTATCTTTACCGACAATCAAAATATATACTCTACAAAGAAGTGAATTCTAGGAAGCTGACCGCTGACAGCATTTCAAGGCCAACTTCACCACTAATGCTAGGAAAGTTTTCCAAAAATTTCATAACACATTCTAGCTATCCCCTCCCCCAATACAAAACAAAAATGTATGAATAAAACGTTGTGACTTCTAAAATATGGGCCAAGCCTTATTTTTTCAGGCCACCAGTAGCTTTATGCTCCCACTCAACTTTTCCTACTTCACTAATTGCATTATGCCTTTACTATATACAAATGATTTTACATCTAAGCTATTAATATATTAAATATAGAATAAAATTAGTTTCAGGATGTGAAACGTAACTACATTTATCTAAATACTCAAGCTAAACGATATGTTTACAAAAACTAAAACACAGACTTAGTTAAGTTTGGAGATTTAGGTAAAAATCTCTTTCGTCTAGGGATACGTGGCTACGCCGCGAACGACGGTGCTTTCAGACTGCCAGAATTAGAAGAGTTTTACTCTCTAAACTACTCTCATATTTTCTTGTGGAATAGAGCACATAAAGCTCGTGAAAGTTCTCTTTTTAAAAAGTATAGGAGCAAACGAGGTATTTACCTTAAATCCTACTTACTTTGTTCCAAAAGGCGCACTAGGCTACTTTGATCTTGGTCTAGGTGTTACTGTGCAACTTTCAAAGTCATGGACAATTTGAGGATTTTTTTTCCTAAAGGTTTCATGTCACAACTATCTGGGAAAAACGACTTCCTGCCTGAAAGATCAGCAAGCAATAACTGAAGGCAAAACAAATAACACCACATAAAATGAGCATGCTGTGACTAAAAGTGAGGATCTAATGACAGAATTAGTTTCTACCATTAAGTGTGCACTTAAGTGAGGGCTCTTAAGTGTGCATTCCAAGTTCCTATATTAGGCTGTAAAATAAACCATTCAATATAACTAGTATAAGGTAGTGAAAAAGGTCAACATATATTTTGTTCTAGAACTTACGCAGGATTATTTACAATTTACTAAAAAACTATCTTTCAAAGACTGTGAACACACAAAATCTATGGCACATTTATGTGTACATTATTACTTAAAATTGGTATAAAATTAAGTCTACACGTATGAAAATTATTTATGTTAAGAGCCTGAAAGCAATATTTAAGAATTTTAAGAGGATTACAATAATTTAAAATGCATTCTAAATTCAGACTAACTAAATGGACTATTTACAAAGCTACTTGAAAAGTCATTTTCATCAATGTTCCATTAGCTTTTTCAGCCAGATGTTTTAGAACGGTCTGGAGGCCTTATATGCAGCTGGAATTGCTAAAACTTCATATAGCTGCTCGAGTTCTTGCAACAGTGAAAACATTGGTACAAACTATGGCTACCAGCAGTTTAATAGCCTAATAAACCGGTTAAGAGGTGGTTAAGTGCTGGCTGAGGCACAGGAACCCGGGCTATACTAGTCCTCCACCAAGATTGCCATCACCAAAGAGGCAAAAGGGGAAATTTTAGCTCAAGTCCCATACCGTAGACAAGACCTGAATGAAAACGGAATATACAGTATTCTAATATAATAATCCCATGAGGATTCCATACATTCAACAGCTAAGCTATAAATACTGTGGCAAATTAGTTACTGCAGCTGTATTATACGAGTCTGTATGGCCTTATCTACACTGACAATCGAACAAGCCTGGTTCAAAACACTGATACTGAAAAGCAACAAGAAACAGTATCTCTTGATTCTTTAATAATACCCAGATGAAACTTTTCAGTTTCCCAGGACGGCATTTTCTTACTTGTCCATCTAACTAATCCAACGTACGTTCCCTCAGTCAAGTTAGACCACTTCAAGCTCCATTCCCTAATAATAATAATTTCACACTTTTATCAACGTATTTTTTATCACGCTTTATCAACACTCTCCCTATAGCCATGTTTTTGGTGGTTATCACAATAAAACATTGTGTTTTTAGAAGCAAGCGGCGCACACACAACCTGTATCATTTTAGGTCAGCACCTTTCCTTCCAAACCATGCTGCCAAGACAGGCTTTTTCCTTTTCCTTTTGTTTTGTGTTTTTTTTGTGTTTTTTTTTTTAAAGCAAAAAATTGGAAATGGGAGTTGAAGAAGGGAAAAATGTCATGTGAGTCTTCTCATCAACACTGACAAAGAAAAAATTGTTTGGTATTTTTTTCATCTAACCTGCTTTAATTGTCAGTGTAAATATGACACAGTTCTTAAACAAAATTGTATACAGCTGTAAAAGAATCGTCCTATGACTCCATTTACCACCTCGTTTCTCATTCAATTTAAAGATATGTGCAATTTCATCTTTCTCTGTCTTTACACCATTACAAGAGAAACAAAAAAGAACTTAAAAGTTTTCAGCTTTAGTAGTTCAGGGAAAAAAAATAAATCAATGTAGGCTTTTACTAGTGGTTTCATCCAAAAATTAACTGAATTATTAAGAGAATAATAAACCCACGTACCTCAAAACCAGAAGCTAAAGCAAAAGTTAAAATTATGTAGTGAAATACTAGAACTATGAAAATATTCCTAGTCACTCACAGCCAACATCTGTCAGCTGCATCAAACTTTTTGGAGGGAAGTGCAAAAAAGTTATTTCTTCATCTGACCTTGTAGTCATGCGTTTAATCCACGAGGAACCAGACTTCTGAAGAACTCTAACGTTGTATATACATAAAACAGTAATTCTGTACAATTCCACATTTGCAATTGTTATAGCTTAACAAACATGCTGTATTTCTTAATTCATGGTAAGATTACCATGTCGTTCAAATACAGAGACTATCAAAATGATTTTCAAAGTGCCATGTCGCAGAATTTTAATTTTTTAAGCTATTATCGCAAAGTCAGTTAAGGCTTGTTCTATTTAATGGAAGAAAAATCCACAAGCTGGCAAGAAGCTCAAAGGGTGGAGGCTTAGGGTACTAAAGAAACTAACATACTTTTTAATAAATATTATTTTTCTTGAAAGCATATCTGAAAAATCAGTTAAGTCAAGCTTTCTCAGTTTCTAGAAGGAAAAGCCCCACCCTTAAGCCTTTTATTAACATTTCTTTCCTACTTACTCTATAGAAGAAAACAAAAGAAAATATGTGAATTTTGGATTTCCAAAGATTCTATTGCAATTGTAATTTTTTTTAATTTACAAATAAAACCCTAATATTTTCTTCTTCCAGCACGGCAAGCAAATGCTGGCTCTGAAACTCTTTAGATTGATAATGAGTTATTTTCTATTAGAAAATGCTGAAAAGATCAGCTTGGCTTCAAACAATGAAATTACGGGAAAAATGCTGGTCAATCACTTTTGATGATCAATCATCTATCATTGTGGCGATTTTGAGTATTTCCTTACAGATGAAAAGTTGCCCTTGCTCCCCCCAGTTTGAGAATACGTAATTCTCACTGAAACCCACACTATTTTTGATCTTGAGGAATTCAGAATGTTTTAAACGTATTTTTATAACTGGATGTGCAATTGATAGCAAAATAAAGATCACCACATATATTTTTAACAGACAATGTTAAAAGGTAGAGAGTCCTCTGCATTAGAAATAGACAGAAACTGGTCACTCTAAATCAAGAGTTTCGTATTTTTCATTGTTTGAGAAAAACACCAGTACAAATAGATGCAGATTTTCATTGGTTAGGAAAATCTAAAAATGTATACCTATCTATCTCTATTTATTTATATATATGTATATCTTCATCTGGACTTGTCTGGGAAGTAGAAATCTGTAAAGAATACTTATCACACAGAAACTGCTCACCATTCATTAAAAACCAAAACACCCTGTTTGAAGGACGCAGTTGTGCTTCCTCTTCCCATTTCTATTTTCCTTTCCCATTTTTTGAAGATTTCAAGATCTGTAGCTTCAATTCCTTTATCATCATCTCTAACTTTTCCCTCGCCTCTCGTTCTTGTCTCAGTTCATCCTGAAGCTCTTGTCTATCTGCCTCCGCGTGATCCAATCTCTGCCTCAATTCTGCTAGCTGGAAAAGAGGAGAGACAGAGAGGCAGAGCAAATTTTAGCAAACTTATTTGCAAACATCAGCAGTTCACTTCCAGACACCACTGATGACCACCCTATGCATCAGATAAAAGTATTTGTGAGCTCATCTTCTACTGTTATCAAGAATGATGCAGTTACCTACTACACCGTTAGCAAATTATATCAATATGCAAAGTTGCATAAACATCATACTACAATAAAACAAAAAAAAGGGAAAGTCTAATTTTTAAATACATATAAATCGCAGTTATATGAACTGTCACACCAGACCATGTCAATAACACATATAATCTTTTAGGGAGATTGTGACGAGGTCTGTTGCAGATGTTTCACAAATCCCAGAATAAACAGACTTTTTCATTTCCCAGGTTCCCTTCTCTTACCGGACAAAATATTACTTCTGTGTTTCAAAGCCTGAATGCATTTCTACAACAAACAAAACCACTAACACTGTTTTTGATACCTTTTAGTATAAATGAAACAGAATTACCAGCAATAACACCCAGAAAATCTTGAACATAACCGCCTGTGCATTTATGTGTGTGTTCAAATATAAACGAGTCCACCTCACTTTTTTTTGAAAAATGTTTTGTGTTTAAACACAGAAATTAAATAATTTTTTCATCTTGGGAGTACAGTAAAACTGAAACTTACTAGAGTGTCATCAAAACTTATTTACTTTTCAAGTGTGGGAAAGCTACTGTCAAATTGCTTCTAAGTATTCTACCAGCAGTTGAAACAGGGAGGAGACTGGAAACCAGTTACCTTCTCTCCCATTGACTTAAGAGGTTATTTCTTACAAAAACACCTCACTGAATTAAAAAAAAAAAATAAAAATCTGCCTCTATAATGACCTGATCTAAATCATCACTAAGCACACACCTCACTGAAAATGAGGAAGACACGAGAATGAAAGAAGCAGGAGCCCAGAGGGTCACTGGGGTTCCCCAACTGCTATAAATTGTACCAGGCAAAGGAACTCCTGTGCTGACTTCAGAGAAACGTCACATCCAGCGGCCTTTCATCTCCGCTTGTATCATCAGAAATATTTAAACGGTTCTTTGTATAATCAGAAAGATTTAAGCAGTTCTGAGATGGAAACAGGCTGTTCATGTACGTCTCCTGGCTCCACTACTTTGCCACAGTAAGCTGTGGCAGTGCAGTAATGCCCACTGCCTGCATGTTGCAGCACGTACTACGCACGCACTTCTCCACTTGAGTTTTGTTTTCCAGCTCTAAGGAAAGGTTCCAGTACTGGTTATACTGCCCTGCTGGGACTGACAGGGTAAAGCAACAATTAAACCAGACAGTTCAAAAAAGAAGTCAAAAAAGGGGGAGAAGACGCTCAGTGCATCTTCAGGCAGGCCTAGAAAGAAGCACAGATATTTAAGCAAGTTGCAAATCCAAAATTACTCATTTTGTTTAATGTACAAAGAGGGTTCCTTACAGCCCACAGTTCTCAGAGAGAAAGGGCAGCCTGGGCAACTGCTTCATGATGACGTGGGATTAAGGCTTTTTTTAATTGCTGTATACACAGCTTGGGAAAGGTTACTGGTTGCCAGAACCTTTGTTTATCTCAGGTACTTCTGACAACTGCTTGGAACCCAGGGTCCAAAATCTATTCTAAGATGTGGTGAATGGAGAAAAAGGTTCAAATTGTATGTTGCGTGAAAGTTTACTGTTATTACCTGTGCAGTAGAGCTATTCGCAAGGAACGCGTTTAGTTTTCAAAGTCTGACTTCAAAAGAAACAACAACCCACCTCCTTGGGGGACAACCCATGGTTTTTACCCTCTAAAGAAAGCAAGCTACACAAACCATATAAAACATGCTATACATGATTATCTTCATAAATTAGAACACGTTGTTACTTGCAGTAATAGGGCTTGTACCAGATGTTTAGTAAATCAGGCCTTAGTCATGACTGAGAGGATTATTTCTGGCAGCAAAGGCCAGGAATCTGTGGAGTGGGATGTCATGAAATTAAATTCATGAGAAGGATTTATGATGCTAGTCTCTGCCCTACTCCCCAAAAATACCAAAACCTGTCTCTCAAGTACTGCCTGTTTCTTAGTTTGAGACAGTAAAAACAGGAAATACACACAGCTATGATCAAATGACCACAAAGCTCTACTCAGCTGAAGCTTTAGATTTTGTTTACTTTAAAAAAAAAACCTGTGAAGACTAGTTTTCTGTACCACAGTAAAAAATACATCACTATCCATTTAATCATAATTGCAACTGGTTTTGAAAAGGGGCATTCCAAGGCTCCCCTTGGCATTAACTATATTTTTCCCACTGGAATGACACTAATAACCTCCAACATAAAGAAGCAATAGTAAAAGTTAAAAGGAAAGGGAAAGGAAAAAAAAAATCTCCATTGGTTTTGACATATGAACCCAAGAGGCAGGAACGAGAGACAAAAATATGGTTTTCCTTTCCAAGAGAAGTCCTGACCAAATGCTTTGATAGAGCACAGAAGGGAGCTCATCAGATAGCCCGGAAGATTCTACCACCAAGGAACAGAAAGAGCAGCAAGGTAGGCTACTAATCTGACAAAAAGGTTTTTGAGGGGTTTGGATTCTTTTTTTAACATAAAAGGCAGAAGAAGAGGAATAGCTTATTTCTGTAACTAAAATAAGAATGTTTAATTCTATAACATGGGCAAACCTACATACGTTAAAAACATGATTTCTTTTAAATGAGGACATAACAGACCTTGTGTTTAAGATTAATATTTCATCAATAACATCGTATGTTTCTGTAAGTTGTATTCTACCTCAGTTTCAATCAAGGAACAGGGAAATAAATACTGCTGTCACTGTGACCTATTTTGGTATCCGTCTATGGCGTGCAAGACACAGGGAGAAGATGAAACCTTAAGGTGGCTGAGCAACAGCTTGGCAATCTCCTGATAGACTAAATACCATCTGGTTCGAAGCGAACTTTCCCTTCTCACCTGTGCTGCATATTCAGCTTCTTTGTCTTTTTCTAAATTGGAGTCGCAGCTACACTTTTGCTTCATCACTTGGTCCAGTTTCTTCTCCAAGTCTCTCTGCTCAAAATAAAATTCTTCCATTCTTTGAGCGTGCTCTGTTTGCAAACATTCAAGTTCTTTTTGTAAATTCTGCTGCTCTTCAGTTAGTTCCTTCATAGCTTTAGAGTTGCTTAACATTTCCACTTCCTGTCAAGAAAAATCAGGGTCACATACACCTTGGTTCTAGGACCAAAGTAAAAAACTGAATTTTCATGTCTAGCTGGAAACACTGAGGCCAAAAAGAGCACATTTTTCTGGTAACAATAGCCTGGTAACACTATTTATCTACTTATCAACGACAGCCTGTAGCAATAATTTCTTTTTTAAGAAATTATTTATACTTCCAAGTACACAGAACTTCCAGAAACAGATTCACAACTTCCAGCAGTGAATCTCAGAAAGCAGCGACATTGATCTACTAAAATATACTTTGAAGGTGTAAGAAGTGCAAAATCAGAAAACGGAATAATGTGTCTGCTTTCTTTTTCCACTAGCATTTTGGTATTTTTAAAAAGTCTTTATTTTTTTAAACTCATCTACAAGCCTTCCAACAGCAGAGCAACTTAAAAGCAGCAGCTCTAAGGCCCTATCTGAGGTCATAGACCCTGAGCTTAACATTAAATAAACTAAACTAAACTATTAGGTCTGGTCTATGAATGTAAGAAGCAAAGGTAGTACTTACTTTAATTCAGAAAAGAGAAACGAAGCAAAATCACAAGTGAACACAGATTTCTAATGTCGCCCATTATTTAAAAAGACTAATAAAATTCCCCTAAAAACAAGGGCTTATCAAACAGAAACAGGAAGGTGATATTCCTCTTTATACAGGGCAGCGAGAAGCCCATTCCTACAATATCGATGTCTGCATCTTTAAAATCCTGAAAACTGAGAAATTTTAGAAGACGTGAACTCCATTTGCCAAAATGTTCTTAAACATTTTAAAGTGAAAGAAGTATTTTTCATTTGGGTAAAATGAAGCAGGAGCTGCTTGAACACGGTTGTTACAAACTGAAAAGACACCACTCTTTAGTGGACTCGAACCTAAAGAGCATCAGGGATATTAAAGATCTGGTGTCTGGATTCAAGCTGGGGGAAAATTATCCGTGTGTTTTTGGCATTTCTAAATGAAATCAGTTTTCTGATGTCAAAAGTGAAATGCACTGAGATTAGCACCATACCATTTGAAGCTGCTGTTTCCTCCGCAAAATAGTATTTAGTTTTTCTTGCTGTTTGATGTAGGTTTTCATTACTTCTTCCATGATCCTCCCCTTGTCATCTTCACAGCTGATGTCTTTCATGAGAGTGGGGGACAAGGTTCGTGCATCATTACCTACTTCTACACGGCTGGACTCTCTAGTGATTTTGGAAGAAACATGTTCAGATTTTCCACCTCTTGCAGAACGAGTTGACACAGGTGGATCTGTAAAGAGAAGAAGACCACAGCATAATAATCGCAGAAAATTAAACTTCCAGGGTGAAAACAAAAATGCAGAGAAAACTGAAGATTATAAAACGGTGAAAAGAATTTTTTGAAAACTGAAGTGACATCACAAAATACCGGCTTGGTGCTGAGGTTTGCAAAATTACATGATTAAAAAAAATTGACTTCAACGTAATTTTCACTACTCACCTAAATGTTTATGATCCTCCACGCCAGTTTTCAAGTCAATTTTCTCCTGTTCTTCCAGAGAAAGCTCTGGATAGGAGGCGGCTTTTTTGTGTTTTCCACTACTGAGCTTCTTCTCTGACTGTCCAGGTGAGGATTTAATTACTTCTGAAGCTCTGACTGTTGGTTTTGCAACATCCTTATATTGTGATGCAAGAGATACATTTGGGGCAACCACTTTATCACACATATAAAGGTAGTAACTGAAACAACAGAAGAGTAAAAATAAGAATGAAAGGTAGGGCATAATAAATGATGACTGATAGAGAGCAGTAAGTTTAATTTCATGTGATTTCACACTGTAAAAGTTTCAGTGAAAAATAAGCACGTCCTTTTTAAATTTTTCCTATGCAAAAGGAAATCCTAATGACCCACTTAATCTTTACTGAGTAGATTATCTAGATAAGATTTTGAGGCTATCAAACAAGAGGATTTTTCAAATGTGGCTGATTAAAAAAAATCGCATAGAAAATCATATGAAGACTTCCTTTAAATGCAGAGTGAAATTAGAATGCCACTGAATCCAGAATCTCCAGCATTTTCATAAGCCTTATATTAGCAATGGAGGACGGGGAAGCGATCAGTGCGGTGGGAACGAGCAGATCGCTCTTTACAAAGCAAATCTGTGCACTGCCAGCGCTGGGGCACATCTGTGACCAAGCCTGGACCTTCTTTCCCACATATATTGAGCAATCCATCTGGATTTTCACAGCTCCTGGACTCCTGGGAGCATCCTTCTGTACCGCCCTAACCCAGCCACTCAGCTTTTGTCTCATACAGAGGGGAAAAAGAGCGCCAGATGCGTTAAGGTCAGTGCCGAGATAATCAGTGTCTCCATGGTGGAGTCAAGGTTGCTGTTTTCAACACTTTTCCCTTCTCCTAGTTCTCCCAGTTTGGAAAGCCCCAACAGAAACAGCAAACCCAGGGACCATCACATTCACGTGTTTGCGTGGGAACCAGTTTGATGCTCGTGTGGCTTTGATGGGTGCTGGTAGCCAAAAAGACTCTAATCTCAACCCATATACGGTAAAGGCATAATCACATGGGGAAGAGGTACGTCAAGAAAAACTGTTTCCCTTGTTGATGACAAACTGCACACTATGTTAAGGAAATGCACTCCGTTTCTAAACCCAGGAAACTAATCAACAGACAATTCAGCAGCAGCCATTGTTCCAGCGTGGAAGAAAGCCTTCAAACATGCTTTACAAGTCTTTTTTTGAAAGGAAATTAAGTTGCACTCGTGATAAACAGGCCCTATGCAACTTTCCATGAGTGTGCATTATATTATAATAATAAAGATTAAAAATTACTCTCTGTCATTTCTACTCTGAAAAGGGAAATTGTAATTACATTTCAATTGTATTGCCTACTGAAGAACACTCACAGATTACAGATTGAGTCCTGTACCAAAAAAACACTCATAAGCAGTTCATTAATATTTACACTAAGAAGAAGTTAAGGTTCAATTATTCCTGTGCGATCCCTTACAGTTTTCACAGAATCACAGAACGATATGGGGTTGGAAGGGACCTCTGGAGATCATCTAGTCCATCCCCCCTGCCAAAGCAGGTCCACCCAGAGCAGGTTGCACAGGAACTTGTACAGGTCTGCCTAACAGTTCAGGCTGCAAATGTATTTTTTCAAACTTTAAACATGTTTGGCTATTTAAAGATAATTCAAATACTTGTACATCAGGTCCTTACAGCTCTACACAGGAAATTCAGTTACCTGGGATGGAAAAAGGAGGGTGGTTGAGGATCGGTTTCTGCTTCTTGCTTTATAACTGGATACCACTGCGGTAATTCCAAGGTCTGCTGTGAATCTGCCTAAAGAAAAGAAAATAAATTGGTAATTGGAAGATGGATACATGTTATTTACAAGTTCATAAACACTCCTTAGTGGAATGGTATTTACACCATCAATACATACACACCAGAGAAACTGGGATACTGGAAAATGGAGTGGTTTTGGCAGAGCTGCAGGGTGATGCAAGCCACAGAAGTTTCTTCGATCTCCAGTTTCCCATTATGGGCAAAGCAGAAACAAAATTAAAAGAAAACCTCTTTACAAACCTATATAAAAGCTCTGCTGAGTTTCCAGAACTCTGCCAGAGGCATGCTAAAAATGTTTGGGAGAAACAGAAAGCAGAAACTAGGATTCCCAGAAGACTGCAGGAGCAAGCCTTTTACAATAAAGTACCCACATCATAGTAAGCACTTGCCAGATACTTTATTACAAAATAAAACCTGTGAATAAAATGGAACCATTACTGGTGTTCCATAGGCACCAGTTTCTTTAGTTGTCACGAATTTTTATTGCACAAGTGGGCAAAGCTGCTGCAGTAACATGACAACTCCATTTTCTTTGCAGTAACAAACAAAATTAATTCAGTAGCATCAGAATAATCTTAAAATCTTCTGTGCATTTTGCATTTGGCTAGAAATTCTTGTTCTGTCTCCAGAAACATTTTTGGAATTACTCTTTAGTCAAAAGAGGATACTTGGTGCTCCACTGCAAAGGTACTATTAATTTCAAGTGAAAGGCGTCTCATCTCATATTTAAACAAGACTCATAGCTAAGAAATTGGTTCTTAATTTCTTTGCATTAAAATAGCCTTGGGAAGTGGGTTTTTGGGCAAGGTGTGGTCATCTGACCCAAGCCAGCAGCCAAGCACCCACAAAGCCACCCCATCACCACCGCCCTCAGCGGGACAGGGACAACAGCAAGAAAGCCCATGGGTGAGGATAAAGACAATTTAATAGGTGAAGAAAAGAGGAAAAAAAACAAAAGATATTTTTCACTACCTCCTACAGGTAGACTGATGCCCAGCCAGTCTCCAACGTCCACCATGGATGCCAAAAACCCCTCTCTTCTCCCTCTATCCCAGTTCTCACTGCTGAGCATGACTTTATAAAGTAGGGAGTACCTCTCTGGCCCCTGCCAGTCTCTTGCCCACCCCCAGCCTACTCGCTGCACGGGCCAAGCACAAAACCCAGAAAGCCTTGATGCTGCCAAAGCCAAAACATTGGTGTGTGACCAAAACTCTTTTAGCCACAAATCCAAAGCACAGCACCATAAAGGCTGCTATGAAAAAAAAGTTAACACCATTCCAGCCAGGTCCAATACCTCTAGAAAGTTGCTCAATTTTAAAAAAAATAACAACCTATAAAGCTAAAAAAATCCTACTGTACCTAAAGCTTCACCTAGTGTCCCACCATCTTCCCAATTTCTTGTGTACAGGATGTATTATTGGAAAAGTTTGTATTTACACACCCTGAAATAAACCGACAGCAACCTGAGCTCTGGCAGCCAAGAGAGCAGCCTGTTACCCAGGGGTGGCTTGGACCTAGGTCTGCAGAATCAAACACCACTTCATCATGAGAGACCAAATCCCATCTACAATACTCTGGTCAAAACTTCCCGCCCATTAAATTCAGCTCTAGCAACAAAACTGAAATTTAACTCCACCCCTGCAGTTCCTCAAATCACTTCCAAGGCAGATAGAAAGGAGAGGTACAAGGAAGCTGAGCTACAGAATAGGAAATTAATAATCAAGCCTCTAAATAATAAAGATTTGAAATATAGCAAATAATCTCAAGAAAAAACAGCCTCATCCTGACACTTGTCAAGTCTTTTCTACTTACTCAGATCATTCTAATAATTTGAGTATCGAACACAGATTCTTCTACATTACAGCTAGTACACAGTAATCCAATTTTAACTTTAGATTTACATCTTGTCCATGTTTTAGGACTCATATTTTAACATGTTTATATATCTACATATGAAATTATCTATCAGGTAACCTGTATTTTCAAGTGTTCGGTCAGATTTTTACATTCCCACCTATTTCAAATGGAAAACATATGTACTGCGTAACCATTACTGTGCATTTTATAAATGAATTACGTAACTTGCAATCAAATTTTCACTCAGGAAAGAAAATGAGAGGTAACTGTAAATGAAGTCTTTTTCTAACACGATTGCTTGCTTACCATCTAGGCGAATTTAATAGAGATAAAGCATCTATTTCAATATTTACACGTGTATTTCACCACCTAGCAATCTGTTTAGTTTAGATGCTCTTAAACAATTCTATAAGCGCAATATATCCAAGTAAATCTAAAATTTAATTACTTCTATCTAAACTGTTTGAAAGGGCTACAAGCAAAACATGTTTTATTTCCCTTCTAAAGCCAGTTGTATAAAGCTGTTAAGAAAAGATATGTATATATTTAAGTAGTGCTTTCAGCCTACTTGTTAAGCCAGTAGCTTTAGCAGAGACGGGATTTATAAAAATACTCAGAAGAAATGTTAACTGTTCACATCTTGAGCTTTTCCCCACGCACGGTGGCAAACTCAAGGAATTAAGACCAAGAAGCAGGACAAAGTTTTAGAGCAGGGCAATTAGCAGAAACTGACGCAAAGTCAAAGGGAATGAGGATCTGACAGCGCAGAGATGAGCAGAGACTCCAGCGACAGCTGTTCCCACGAGAAGCAGGTGGATACGACACTGCAGTCTAAAGCTCAACAGAAAATGAGAAACTCAGTGGCAATAAAATACACAGCTCACAGCTTCATTATTAGCAAGAAGAACAGAAAGTAATTAACCTTGTGAGTACACGGCTCTTAAAATACTGAAAGCAAAAGCGTATTTGCACTGTGAGGTAAATCAACTCAGAGTGAAACGTGAAGGAGAAAGGCAATGCACGGGCTCTAAGAGGCTCCAAAGACTATGGGATTTAATTAATAATTTATTATTACTGGCTGGACGAAGACTTAGCCAAGGGCAACTGTTCTTCCTGGGCCCTCCAAGATAACCTCAAAGATGTGTCGGCACTTCTGAGGGCTGACTCAGCAAAAGCGGTTAAGGAGGTGACTGAACAGCAAATGGAACATCCTGCAAATAATTTTTTCCCTAGGAGGGTAAGAAACAGGAATGTCTACACGCTGTACCCGACACCTCTCTCACACCACAGAAACCAGGTAAAGAAAAGGCTACTGAAGCAGCACAAGCTTCCCCAGAACACGGAAACAGAGGCTGTGCTCCAACACCCCCCTAATTAAACTCTTCTCATCTTTTGTACTTTCCAGACGAACATCCGTGAGACCAAAAAAATGAAAAGTTCCCCCCCCAGCCATTTTATCTTTGTCCAAGTTTTCAGTTTCATTCCGATTTCAGATCCTGCTTTGTAAGGAAAAAAAAAAAAAAAAGCATACAGGTCTGCAACGGAAAACTCCAGAAAGTTTTTCTGTTCCATTTGCAGCGATCCAGTCCAGATGGCTGTTACTGCTAATTTCAGCTGGTTTTTTTTCATCTGTATACGTGAAACTGAAAGACCTTGTGGTCTGAAATCTGCTCCGGTGAAAAGGGAAGCAGTATTATAGGCGTGAATACAGAAGACTATTTCCACCAATGCATCCACAATCCTGGAGTTTATTACCTACACTGGCATTGGAAGGATTAAGAGTGTTTCCTTGCTATGAACTTACCTGCATCTTCAACTAATTCCTCACGTGGAAGCACACCATACTGCAGACTTTTGTGGAAATTTTCTCCTAAAATCCCTTACTGCAGGCCGGCACAGCTGTAAAAATACCTGTTACTGCAGTAAGCCTTCCTGCAGCGCTAACTTTTCACAAGTTGATGCTGAAACACATCAATTTACAGCACACCTTTTTGGGCTCAACCATCTGGACTGCTCTTGCTGCTATTTTGAAATCCACCACAAAACATCCATCAGGCAAAATGGATACACAATCAAACCAGTAGCCATCAAACAGACATATCAGTGCCAAATAGGGGTAAAAGAAAGATAGTCCTGGAGCGGGAACCCTTTAAAAACCTCTCAAATTTAAATTATAACTACAAAATTCTACCTTCTAGGAACGGAAGCATCTGTGATGTTCAGTATTTATCTGGTTCTTGTCTTATTATTTAAAGTAGAAGCTCTCTAAGGGAAAAATAAGCTCTGTATTTTTGAACCACAGCACTGACTTGCAGGAAAATTAAGGAAGGTGTATTTTAGGAAAAAATACGACATCTATTATTAACCATTGTCAAGATACCGGCCTACAGCTCATTACTTGGGCTGCTTAAAACCCCCTCTCTTTTTGGCATATTTCTCTACACAACCAGTTTAAACAGAATGCTATTGCTGAACAAGCAGACTTTGGGCTTCTGAACAGCAACTTATCAATGCACCATTACCCTGCACGCAGAGTCATGAGATGGGTGGTTAGCAAGGCAGGTCGCCACACACCGCACGTGTGAGGGCTGGAGTGAAAAATAACAAAGGAAGAATTAATTTCTAATACTTGATTTTCAAGGTCTTTTCTGCTTTGCTCAGCTGCTGCAACGCACACCGCATAAAACATACTGAAAGGTCAAACGGGAGAATGATGATTTCCACAACATCTCCAAATTTTCCAGAGACTGCAAACCTTAGAACAAGAACCAACAAAGCCAAACCAGCTCGAATGAAGTTACTTACAGCCCAAAGAGGGAAGAGATTACTGCACCTTTTAATGAGAACTGTATTTCCATGGTGAAGCACTCGCCTAAATTTACCTTAGGCTTGATTTAACAAGCATTCCCACTTACAAAAGGCAAGCAACACGCTTCCAAAACAAGTAATTACGTGTGAGTTGAAAGAGACTTGGGAGTTTTACAAGAGTAGTTGAACTTACTTTGGACCGAGTTCTTTTCTGGTTTTTCTCGCTAAATTTCTCCTTCATTTCCTCCAAGAGATGCTTCAGCTCCCGCTCCTCCGACGTTCCTAGGTATTTTTGGTTAATATGCAGGTAGCAGTGCCACTTGGCCGATTCGAAGCCCCAGTGGCAGGTCCTCTTGTCCGGGGATCTGTGGGAATGCATCACAAACGTCTGGGGCGAGAACATCCCGTAGCATTCCAAACACTGGATACAGGGATCATCCGGCGCCAGGTAGAACTGAGGTGCGAACAAGCCCTGGCACTTGCCCAGGCATTCGTGCTCCACTTCAAAGGCACTGCCAGTCTCTTTCAACTGGGCCAACGCGTTCTTACCGGGGAGAAAGCCGCCGTTTTGCGGAAAAGTGCGAGGACGTAGTAAAGCATTGCATAGTCTCTGAGCATCCGTCAGCGTGATCAGCCCACAGGAGGGAGCGTTGAATGGAAGAATTCCCAAGACCTTCAGAATATGAAGCTGGTCGGAAGTGCACCTGGAGCAGTAAATATACAGTTCGTCACACACCGTATTGATCTGTTGCAGCGAAAAGTCTCGGAGGACCGAATTCAACACTTGAGGCAGGCAGAGTCTTTTTTCCCCTCCGACTTTAAAACAAGAGATGGATTCCCCCTCCAGTATGGTCTGGGTGAGTTCCGTAGAGCTGTCCGGAGGAATGAGCAGCGGACCAGAAAGGATTTGCGGCGACGGGAGAGGCAAGAAGACAGTGGGTGACATACTTTCCTGGGAATAACGAGCCGAAAAAGCTGCTGGTCCACCCAGCGAGCTCTGGCTGCTCAAGTGGAACTGTGCCAACGTGTGCTTCAAACCTGGATTTAAATTCAAAGGCTCAGATAGCGAAGTGCTGTTTGGCTTGGCGGTTTCCCCATCTGCCTCCACAGGAGTTTCGTCATATTCGTCCAAGTTTTCCTTCTTTATCGTCGGCAACTTGTTTATTACAACTCGTACTTTGTTATTTACGTGCATTTCCGTCATTGCTTTCTTTAACGGAGGACTCCCATCCTCTTGGATCCCACTCCTTTTTTGGTCCGAAACTAGACCTAGAGGGAAGTTCATTTGTGGGCTTTCCATTGCTAAACACCAGAACTTTAACTAAGTCAGTCTTGAATGTGCATTTTCCTGCTTCTTCATACAAAAAAAAAAAAAATTTCAAGTGATCTTGATTACCTCAGGCACACCGAGTTTTGCACTTCTTTCAGTAAAATGTTACTTCTTCAGCCTCCAACAGCAAAAACTGTAACCCATTTTGCATGTAATACCATAAAATTAATAACAGGGGGGTTACACAAATTTTCCTTTTAGTTTTATAGTTATTTGTTCAATTTTCTCGTATAAAAAACCCGCTGCAGTAGGTATATAAAAGGCTTTTCTTCATACCCTACCCACTATTTTACACAGTACTCTTGTACAGCGACTTCGTAAAAAAGGATGAGTTGATGCAAGGCTGTCCAGCCTTGCTCATTTTTTTTTTTCTTTAAAAAATATACTGTCTTTTCAAATAAGTCTCTATTTAAATATTAAAATAGAAAAACGGTCTCAGTTCGGAGAAGAGCGATCTTAACGCAACCGGTCCGAAGGCGTAGTTTAAGTTGTATGAAAATTTTATTCGGCGCTTTCAGTTCTGGGAGATCAAACACAACCTTTAGGGCTTTGCTTTATGCTGCGCTGCCAACTTTATGATTTCACCACCACCACCACCACCACCACGAGGGTTACTATGGCAGCTCACAAATAAACCCCCAAATTAAAGGCTGCTCCAGCTCGCCGGCAAAAAAAAAAAAAAAACCCAACAAAAAAAAGCCAAACCAAAAAAAAAAACCACACTAAAAAAACCTAGACGTCCCCGGAGAGTCACCTTTCGCACAGATGTCACTGGTGTGTGTCACAATTTTCCCACCCCGAGTTATTAGTGACAGAGGTAAGATCCAGGCCACCGGCTGAATTCATGCCGGGCGCTCAGGCAGCCCTTCCAGGTAACCTGCGAGGAGAGAAAGAGGACGGGCGTGAGCGACCCCCAAAAACGCGAGTTTTCTGTGTGAAAAAAGGATCTCTCCCCATGAACGGAGAGCCCTCCCCGGCCACCGCCGGCCCCACCGCGGCCCCGGCAGACGGGCGATGCCGGCGGCAGCAGACACCTCCCGAAGGCGGGGCGGCACC
>JAHREE010000175.1:1619613-1652686 GCA_033628505.1 Tringa tobata | reverse complement strand
GCTCTGTGGAGAGGGGTTTACATGAGGGGCTTCTCCCACTTCAGGCGTGTTGCTGGGAGGGGAAGGTGCTCTTCAGGGACCGCTTAGCCTTTGTGCAACCAGTTTATGAATTACAAGTTCCTTCTGTCTGCACGGAGCCTAAAGCATTTTGGGTCTCCATCTTTGTCAAGACAGCAAGATTAAGGCACAATCCAATTTACCGCTGCCTTTCATCCTGTACAGTTACGTATTTCGATGCAACACGAGTATAAAAGAGTATCCCATGAAAATGGGGGCTGTTGTACAACCGCCAGGCACCGCGTGGTTGTACCAACCACCAGGCACCACTTACCACCAGCCGGTGCTGCCCACGGCGAGCAGGTTTTGCCCTTGATGTTAACCTCAGATGGTCACAGCTGCAGGTAGAAACCATCCTACTCTACGTTTGCACAGCAGGTAGCACAGTCTTCGGGACCTACGGTGCTTTATATCGTAAAAATAATAAATTGCTGACAGTTTAAGTACTAGAATAGGGTTTAGAATAACTGTATAAATAGCAGCGCCTGGGCTTTTAACTGTAACTCTGTGATAACAAAGACAATAATGGTTGTATTTATTTTTTAAAACCTAGAGAAAACCACTTGACCTTCCTATTATTAAAGACTTCAGGTAGAGATGAATCGTAAAACTGAAATAGAGCACGACCTCAATTTTTGCATTCAGCGGAAGGTGTCGTAACAAGGATCAGTGTTTTACTGTTGCTCTCAGGCAGGAGGCTTGCCTACATATAAAGGGGCACCAAAATGAAGCCTTAATTTTATCGAGAGATATAAACCTCCAAATTGCTTGAAATTAAGAGTGCTTCTTGGCAGCTACTTCAAACAGACATTTCACAGAATGTCTGTAGAAAATCTAACTTCTCTTTTCCCAGGCTAAAGAAAACAGAGAAGGGAAGGCATAAATTACTTCAATTCCACATAGGCCAAAGCAGACAAAAACTTCCTAAAAACTGGAACCAAGATTTAATCTTTGGGAAGAACACACGTGTTAGGGAAATTCAATTTTTCCCCTCCCTTTAATAACCTATTTGTCCTTTTCCAGTCTCATTTTTCCCCCCCTTTATTTTTATTGTAAATCACTAGAGGTTGACTAGATGTTGGACCCTAAATCTACTCTTGGCTCATCTTTGCATCCAACAGCATTTGATCTAACAACACACAAGTGGTTAATAAATACCGCTCATCCCACCTCAATATGCTGTTTTATACCTAAGCTCATTGTACTTTTCAAAGCAGGGATGTGTGTTTAAATGAATTGCAGCATTCTGGAGCGACATGGAGGGCCCTGTTGCTTTTCATAAATGCTGTTCTTTACCCGGCAGCAACACAATTGCATAGGACTGTTCAAGCATCATCGCACTGTGGCTGCTACATCAAATGCTTCTGCAGCATCTCCAGCCTCGGACAGAAAAAGGGGATTGTTTCACATAATGATTCTGCAGAAGCATCTTGTAAATATTAGTATTTTTTTTCTCTGTTTACAGTTAGGCAAACAACAAAGCCGTTGCCGAAGAACAATCATTAGCCCTACAGGAAAACATGAACTGCTTCTGTACATGGCAAAGGAGCCCGAGGGAAGCGATGGAGAACATGCAGAAGTGCGTTCCTGTTTGATCTCAACTGCCTGTTTCAATGCCGTTTCTTTATTCTTCAGCAATAAAAAGTCTGAAGGTAGGACAACAGATAGGTTGTAAACACTTTTGTGAAGAATACAAACACTCTGCACTTGCTTATGAAGCAGATACGAGGTTTGGTTAAAAGCCACACCAATATAGCAAAATAAAAAGAGATTTCTCTATCTACCAACTTTTGGAGCTGATCCTGAAAGACATGGACCTGTGATACAATTTTCTAGACATTCTGGACATTCCTGTATTCTCCACCCTCTAGGAGCTTAGGATCTGATTAAAAGAAAAAAAAATTCTCTTCAAATACCAATCAGTGAAACACACTCTGTCATATTTCCATTTTAAATGTACTGAAAAAAAAGCAAGATTTCTAACACCAGAGCTGGACTGAGCTGTGGATATGAGGAAAGCGACGCATGTGGGCAGATATTACATCTTTTATTAGACCTACTGATGTCATGGAAGCTTAGGAATTCAGTGTCCTTGCCTAATTGGGGTTTTTCAAGTTCTGCTGCACATTTTCCATTTCAGGTTGCAAATCCTGGTAACTATTGTGCTGTAATGATAGTGTTGCTATAGAGCTACAACCATCAGGCAATGTAAGACAAAGTTTGTAGGTAGAGGATTGTCTAAAAAAAGATGTTAACCCTGCCTACAACTTCGACTGTAGACTCTGAAAAGCAATTCCAAAGACATTGTGCAACTAAACCCGAGTTACAGACTTTCCCAAAATGTAATAAATGGCACTAACAGAGCACGGGAGGAATCTTTCTTTTATTATTAACTTATCTGAATTTTCAAGAGGTGCTGAAGCCCTTTGGATGCTTACAAAATTAACATTTAAGGTTGTCTTAAAATGTAATTCACAAATAGCACCTTCACTGCTTGATTTCAACACCTCAGGTTTAAAACTGAGGCAGTCTGTACAGAATTTTTGTCTTTACTCGTTTAAGCCAGCTCTAAGGAATAAAAGTTATTATTTAAGAAATACATTTTTACTTCACAATTCAACAGGGATTATGAAAGTTTCATTTTCAGTTGAAATTAAAAAATGAGGGATATATAATCTATGGGAAACCAAGCGGTTCCCTAGAAAGTTTATCACTTTTATTTCATGTATTTCTAAAATACCAGCAAGCAGGGCACACTCAAAACCACAGACCTACAAAAATATCATAATGCAAAAAGTCCCTGGGTGTTTAAAAGAAAAGCAAGTCGCATCCTCCCACGCACACTTGCCCCTTTGAATTCCTTGTGGCCACCTCTGACAGTCCCTGGGGGCGATTCTTCTTCTACTCCCGCCCTAGGAAGAGGGGCAAGTGCCACAAACTATTCTGCATTTCTAAGTGCAAATAAAACCACATCCTTTAAACTACTGCATATGAAGGGAAGTGCCAAATACCATATTAAAATAAAATGATCTTTCGGCTGAGCTGGTTAACAGAGATACAAAGCTTTTGTCAAACTGCTAAGCGTGTAAAGAACTGTGTCACAGTTTTGCGAATAAGATTCAAGTTGCATATTTATGAACAAGGCGCTTTTCTACAGAAAGAGAAAGAAGTATTTTTTTTAAAAAGTGTTTCCGTACACACAGTCTCTAAAGATTCTAAAGAGCACAACTTAACACTGAACAGAGAACAAAAATTGGGCGTTTTCTTCTCTAAAGGTAGTAGCTTGTGCATTGTAAAGAAAATAAATAATTTTAGTAGTGACTTTTAACGGTAAGCTGTCATACTTAAAACCACTCTCGTGAAACCTCCTATGACAGATCAAGTAACATAGACAAGATACCCTATTAGATACCTTATTACGGATCTTATCAGCACAACCAGTTGATAGATATCATTGTGTACCACATCTCACAGGACAAGTGACTTCGGAAACAGTTCTGTACAAACCCCTTCAGCGAATGAAGAACTTGAGCTGTGACTCGGTGTCTGCATCTGAAATCCCGGTCAAAATTCTGCTCGATGCTTCACCACTCAGCGCAAAATGGATGTGAGCCCAGACCCTCTGCTCAAGTTTAGGAGTCATGGACACAACAGATTTCCGGTCCTATTTATGCCTGGAAAAGCCCAGCTCCCACAAAAGCTAAACAGGCCCAGGATGTAGATGCTTCTCTGCCTTTAACTGTTGATTAAATAGAGAATGGTTAAGATTACACATTTCAAGTATGCAGTACAGATGCCTTTACCATAAGCAGGAAGAAAAAAAAAAAACCCTCTTAAAAAACCCCAACACCCTGAGCTATTCTCAGGAAAATGCAAGATATGGTAAAATCCCCCTTTTCTGAAAGGGGCCCCAATCCCCCGCTCCCTCTTCTCAGGAAAATGTCATTAATTTATAGGCAATTTCAAATACCTTCCTTGCTTAAGCCGCCTACGCCGTCCATCGTGAAGCGAGGATGATGCTTAGCAGTGAAGGTATCAAGTATATATAGATTATACAAGCTATTAATTTCTTTTATAGAGTGTCTTAACACAAACAATTGCTCAGACTGAGCCGAGAGCAGTTGGCCACCAAACTGAACAGAAACAAGGAGCGTGCGTGGGGGGAGGTTAAGCATTTAAGATACGCGACCATCTGTAGCATTTGCCTACCACTGCCGATACACACTTGTACTAACAAGCCAGACTGCAAGAGGAAATCTCTCTTAAAATATAGATACACAGATACTGAAATAAAGATAAATTAACATACTGCATCTGTAACAGGGTATGAAGTGCCCTCGCCCTCCGTCTCAGGAATCCAAGAGAACGTGGGGGAGGAGTTGAAGGAACAAAGAAGGAACTCATGCAGAAGTAAGCGCTGCTCCAAACTCCCGATCCCCAGCTCTGGCAGCTGAGATGACGTCTCTGAAGCACCAGCTGAAAGAGGACCTTGGTCGAACAAACTAGAATCGCATTTTGTATTTTACTTGAAGCTTTTTGCATCTGCACAGCTGACTGAGGCCTCACCACTTACTTCTCTTCCATCGCTGGAGATGGAACGAAAGACAGAGCCTCCAAAGATGCTTCTTCTCCCCAGGGCACGATGAATGGGTGAAACACGCTGGAGAGGGGCCTCCGTTCTTAGACATGCCTGAGGAACATCAGCTGAAGGAGGTATTTCCTGGGTTGCTGTGGTCTATCCCAGGGCATTCTCCTAAAAGAAGTTATAAGATTATAACAACACTCCTGTGGGACCTGGATATTTAAGGGCCAGATGACAACCCCATGAGGAGCCCAACATTTCATAGTGTTTGTTTTACAAGTTAACACACAGAGGCCTACTATAAATGTTTTATTTAAAGTAAAAAGTGTGCACAAATAAAGGGAATGATTACACAACAACGTTCAAGACCATATTCCATATGAAACAGGAAAATAATAGTGACAATATTAACTAGCAGAGCACCCATAAGAATCCAACTCGTATACAAAAAAGGAGGTTACTCCACATAAATACATTATGCTTCTGATGCAGACACTTTCTCCAAAAGAAAGCCGACTGCACTGGACTGTTTACACCCGATGTCCCTTCTGAATATTTATGACAGTTGCTATATGCTTAGCAATGAAAAAGAACTGTTAACATCATGGCACTTTGGAGAAAATTAAAGTTTAAAAATGGATTTACAGCCATTTGTTTGTTACTTAGCAACATTCCTAATGGTTAGACATGTAAATAGAAAAAAGTATCTTTTCTGTGACATGATCTATTAAAAAAATTCAGTTGTAGCTTTAAGCACAAAAGACAGTGTTTTACTCCGTTACTCTTTTGTGATAAACAGCAGAAATGCCCTTCCTTACTTAAAGCCATTTTACTTAATACCCCATGTGATTCTAAGCCACTGTAGAGACAAGGCTTTTCTTGTTTGCTTTAAATAACTTCCAAGTTTATTATCAATTAGGTCCTGATCTCTAAACTACTCATGCGGGTGTAGAAGTCAGAGGCGAGACAATTAATCACAAGTTCAAAACTGCGTGTAAGCAGCAAACTTGACACGAACAAAACGCGCTGAAGTTATTAGCTGCTCTTTAAAAGGAGGTTTACTCCGATATTTTACATTTGAAAATATACAACTTGAATTTAAGGGAACCTGATTTTTAACAGTGCAGAGGTTCAAAGCTTCCCCAGAACTGAGGCCCCTTCACTTCCTAGTTTTGAAAACTCAGCCCAAGACTAAAGAGCTTCCTATTCACGTTCCGAAGAAAAATATGAACTAAGTACCATACCGTGACACCGTGTGCAATCCCTCTCCTTGAAACTAACATGTAAATGAAAAAACATTCACCAGATGATTTGTGCTATCAATTTACAGTGTTGCCATACATGGATTTTCAAGGAGAGAAAAAGACCAGGCAGAAATCTTATTAAAAGCTTCAGATAAGGTTTGCTAACTTGTGCTTACAGATACTTAGATCTGCTTTCAGTAACGCGTAGCTTGCCTTACAGCTCTTAATTATAATACAGATTCGTTTCTTCAGTGTCTCTTAATCCCTTTTCCCCAAATAATAATAAAAAAAAATTGGTACATTTGGCATTTCTCCAGCCTAAGACATTCAAAACTATTCCTTAAACATTAACAATAGGAATTATCTGTGCTGTATATTACACTGTTTCCTAATATGAAATGTAAGAATCAGAGTCCCCAAAAGTCCTAGTTAGAACCGTTCTTTCAGTTTATTCCAATTGCTTTACTATTACCTTTTGAGTCTACTACCAACGTTTAAGGTTTGATTGTGATTACAAATCCCCACCTGGAAGTGGAGAAGTTAAGGGAGTCATTGTGGACAGCACCTATTTCTTCCTAGATGTGCTTTTTCCACTGGTAAAGTCAAATGCATTTCCAACAGTATGGCAATAAGATTATTTAAAAAAAAAAGGAAACAATGCCCTTATTTTGGCCATAGCTGTAACGAATGCGGTTCTGATACAGATAAGACAGAAAGTGTAAAAGCAATAAATAACAGTATGAGGTTCTACATCCGTCAATATTAGCTGCCCATTACCGCTAAATTACACTCTACAGATTTTAACTTTTTAAAGTATTAATTGAATTCCTTTTATTTAAACTAGAACTTTATACCACGTACAGCCCTCGCTGGAAGAGGCAGGCTCAGAAAGGCACTCTCTGCGCATCAGCGTACAATTCCTAGTGTATCATTTCAGAGCAAAGCCTATTGATTCTAATAGCAAGTTCCTCATCTCCTTTTGGGTAGGATCAATATACCCTACAAAGGCAGCCATCCTTGACCTATTCAGTTCAAAAATCTGCTCTCCTTGCTGTCATCTCAATCTGAAGGGCGATAACATTGCTCTAACTGCTAAGGAGAACAAGGAAATCAGATGTTTAGAGAGAAGAGATTTAAAACTACAGAAGCCATAAGGTCTTACTTCCCTTGCTGGAAAAATGGAAGTCCTTTAACGGTATTTTATTATATCTCCTAGTGCAATTTGTTATTCTTAAAGCAGTAAGAAAACTTTCCTTTATCAGAACGCTGTATTGGCAGATTATACACCCAGACCCCATTGTTCAGTCAGGAGCCCCAGAGACCAACTTCTCTATTAAAATTCTAATTTTGGCAAAACTGTTGGGAAGTTTGACATTTGAAATCTGGCAGGCAAAGGTTCAAGCATAACAACTGTCCCGGATGACTATTAATACAAAAAGAAAATTAGTAATTCACACGAGGTGGCAAGGGTAAGGTGTTCAGTTACTCGTTTTACGCAAGTGCATCCAAACGAGGAGACGTTTATCCATGCAGAAACAAACAGAGTAACAATTGGCACAGTCCAGAAATGGAGAATTCAGACACATTCCTCAGCTGACATCAAAAGGGGATTTATATATTCAAAGCCTTCAAATTCAGACTGGTCAATCTTCTTCACAATATCACTATTAAAATGAAAAGACAGTCATTAGGCTCAGCAAAATTAAAAAGGTAACAATAATAACTGGTAGTTTGTCTTAAAATTTAGACCTGTAAAGCAGATTGCAGTTGAGAACATTTCCCTTCTCTCTTTTGTCCCTCTCTATCCTTACAGTAACAACTGTTTTTTTCCTAGCCCCTAGAATGGTAACAGAACACAAACCCACCCAGGAGCAGTGACTGGGCTCCTCCCATTCCCACATCCTCCCCACAAAGCAATCTGCAAGGTTTGCAGTTTGAAAACTTTCCCAAAAGAGTCAGTTTTGTAAAAAAACTGAAAACATAAGGATGGGATAGATACTGCACCTGCATCAGCAACTTCTCTAACCTTTACTTGTACATTATGCATTTACAAAGGAATGAAGAAGGAAGTGGGACCTCAGACCTAATTAAGGTGCATAGTTAACATTTAATAGTCACTGTTTGTGTTTACATACATTATACAAAACCCTAGAAAAATTCCTAAAACACGAACAGCAGTGGCTCAGTCAAACTAGATAGGCCTTTCCTTCCTCATCCTAAATCAGGGGCCTTCAGGAGTATGGAACCACAAATCCATTACCAAACCCAAACACATTATCATACATTTTGCCAAGGCTTTTCAGCCAGGAAACTCTCACTTGATGACTAAGAATTTAAAATACCCAAACAAGCCAAACAAAGCACCTTCTCTTGTTCAGAACACCCCAGATGAATTCCATCTAAACCCAATATTCTAGAAACAGCATGGCTTAAAGTAACACAAAAATAAACCACTTAACAAAACAGGTCTTTTCCTTCACACCTTCATTCCTTGCAGATGATACCACTAAAACTTGTAAAATAGCACTTATTCACCTTTCCCTGAACTAAGATTCTTTATAGCAACTTTCTCACCATTAGTTAATTTTTACATCACACCAGACTACCTCTACCATGAGGACACATAACAGAATTTTCTCCAAACTAACCCAAGAAAATATTATTTACTGCTTTACATATACTCTATGTATTACAACTGAAGATATTAAATGAACTTTAATAACTCCTTCATGGACTTATCAGAACTTCTTAAATTCTACATCACTTACTCATCATCCGGAGTGAGCTGCACAGGTTCATTGGTGAACTGGGAATCAAAGTTATCCAGACCAAATTCTCCAGATATATTTGGTTTAAATGGAGGCACCACTTGCTTTTGCTCCATCTAAGAATAAATGCACTTAGTGACACCAAGAACAAGTTACAACCTACGGAGTTACTTTTAAACACGTCTGGAAGTAACTATGAAGTTTCTTTTGAATACTTTCTACAATCATTCATCTACTCTACTTACTATGTGTAAAAGGGCTGAAAGATTCTGTATTGTCATTATGGTGCATCTTAAGTTAAGAGCTTAAGGTATTTGAAGTTTTTACATCATCTCTCATGCTTGAAGCAAGTTGTCAAGCCATCACTGCACAGAAATTAAGCCAAAAGCCAGTGAGTGTTCACATACCAGATCCCAATCCACATTGCGAAAGAATGGATGTCCCTGGATGTCTGCAAATCCCGTTTGAGGGTGGCAGCCTAAACGTTCCTTTGGATCCTGCACAAGGAATAAAATATTTCTAAATGGGTGCCACAGCCTACACATTAATAAAATGCAAACGTTACAAATCCTGTGAGAAATGAAACAGTAGAGTTAGGAGGGTCACTGAAGAACTAATTACCATTATTTATTTGGGAAACTGTTCCCATTTACTGTCTGAAATAGGGACGAATATATGGAAGCCTTTAACAGAATTTTATGTAAACAACCATGCCATCTTTCTTCATTTTTATTCAGACCTGTTTAAACGGAATATATATTTCAGAGCAAACTTGCTTAGATTACAAGTTCATTTTATTCTTCTCCCCACCTGCACCTTCCTGAGTGGACTACGCCAGGTGATCACAGTGGGGTAGTACCTGCAGGTTACTGAGAAACGCCGTGCAAATGTTATTTTAACAACACAATTCCATCTCCACGTACGCGTGTGCGCACACTAGGGAGTTGTAACAGAATCAGTGTTCTCAAACAGCATTACTTTTTTCAAAATAATTTAACCAAATCTGTTTTCTCCTGTACCTTTTTCTCCCCACAACTCTAATGAAATAAAGGCCAGCATGTCCTCGGACTAGTCCACCACCATGTAGGCACCTTTTGGGCTAGTTGGCCACCAGCAAACAGCGTGTGCTGCCTCTGCATTTCCCTCCATGAAGCCCTCAGAAGTTGTCAGAGTGATTTGCTAACCACTTTCTCTTTAAGAGCCAAAATACATCTGCTATTTGTCCAGTTTCCCAGATTAAAGAAATCACTTGGAGCGTTTCAATTTGGTATTTACTCATGATCCCAACCTGAGAATGTGGAGATTCAGGTTTTAAGACAAGTATCTAGAATAGGTCCCCCAGCCCCACTGAGATGCTGCTTTAGGGTCACACCTTTTCTACCCTGTTTCTGCATATGGCAGATAAAGTATGTCTGCTACACTGCACTTAGTCAACAGGTTTTAAGAAAAACAGTTGCTCTTGAGAAGTCTTAAATACTTCCCTTTAGCTCTTACCTTATTGAGGAAACTCTTTAAAACACCTGCTGCTTTAACAGACAGGGATCGGGGAATTCGGATCTGTTTTTCCAAAATCACTGCAGGAAAACAAAGCTCGCATCAGCCTTTGCATCTTGAAAGTTAGATTAAAGGTAAGTAGAAACAAAGCACTAAAGTGTAGGAACACTCGTGGTACTCACCTTGGAAAAGATAATCTTCTGTGTTCTGATCGGGGTTGTCAGAACTCCCAACGATATCAAACGGTGAGCGGCCCGCCATCATTTCAAACATCAGCACACCAAGAGCCCACCAGTCTACGCTGAAGCCTGGAATTCAAATGAGAAAACACCACTGAAGGTATTCTGGAGCAAAAATAACAACACACAAAAGACAGACACGCTTTGAGAAGAAAGAATCAATTCAAAAAATGTAAGTATTGCCAGTCTTGCTGATTATCTGGAGCAGGTAATGACTGTACTAGACATCACGTGGTTCATTACGTGCACACCAGGAGGGAATGCCGTGAGGTTTGTGAAAGGGATGTCTGCTCTCCAGGCCCTTTGCAATGCATTCATATCTGACACTGCCATTGCTGCCACACATAAAGCTCCAAAACTGGACACGATTCAAGACTGCAAGAATATCAGTAGTAGTATCCAAAATAGTTATAAACAATCATAAATTTGGGACGCTCAAGCTATTCTTCAAGACTGAGAAAAAGAATTTGAAGCGTGGAAGGCAAGGTATCTCATTTCCTTGATGTGATGTTTCCTGCCCTCCCTTTGAAGTGTTTATTTACTTTTTCAAACAGGATGCTGAATTAAGACTGACCACGTGTCTAATGGAGATTTATACTTTCTGCTGCTAAACAACTTGAGTAAGAAGTAAGAGACAAAGTGAAAGCTATACAGTACCAGTGAAAAAATTCAATTTACCATAATCCTCTCCCCGGAGAATTTCAGGTGCAATATAGTTTGGAGTCCCACAGAAGGTGCTGGTTGTGTCACCTGGCCTCAGACCCTCCTTTAAGAAAAGGCAGGAAGAAAATACTTTACAGTTATCCAAAGATCCCACACTCCCCCTCTGCTAAGAGCTTCACTTTGAGTTAACAGTCCTGAATAAACTGCTTTTGTTTTGGTAAAACTATACTGAAAACTGTATGTAAACGAATACAAAACACTACTTGCTTCAGAAAAAACAGAAGTAGGTCACATCTAGATTCTCAAGAGGATGGCACACACCTACTGATGACAACATCTTCCTAGGTTTTGGTTAGTAAGCTCCACGACAGGCAAATGGGACTGACTGGGGCATGGTGGAACAGCTTACGTGAGCAGGGTATGCAATGGACAGATAGAAGGTTCTCAAAGAAGAGCATGGGATGCAGAACCGGGAGGAGTTACCCAAAGAAGTTGTACAGTCTTCACCCTTGGAAGTTTTCAAGGCCAAAATGAATAAAGCCCTTCGGAACCTGACCTGATCTTACAGCTGCTTTGAGCTGGAGGGTGGATTAGACTCCCTGAGGCCCTTTAAAACCTGTATGATTTTATGCTTTTTCAGTTGCTTAGCCAAAATTGTAACATTTGAAATAGTTCTAATAGATCAGCATAACGGCAATCCCATGACAAGGGCAAACCTGTGCTCCAGTGTCTCTGTAGTGACAGTTTTTCCTACAGAAAATGTGAAGTGTCATAGAATCCAAGTGGGAGGAAGCGTGACTGACATATTTCAACCTCTTGCTCTTTTTGAAATCAAGCTCTCTTGACTCTTTCAGCCTACACCTCCCAGTCAAGCTGATACAGCAGCTTTATATATATATAGTCTGTGCACTCTGGCATTTCCTTCTCTTTTCTCTATTTGTAGAAGTGAAATGAGTATAACTGCCTATCTGCACTGGGTATAAATGAATACCATCTTTTAATTTATGACAATTTCTTAATTGTTGATTTCACTCCTTAGTAAGGAACTAGATCTTACCTTGCACATGCCATAATCTGTGAGTTTAATATGCCCTTCAGAATCTAGTAGCACATTATCCAGTTTTAAATCTCTGTAGATTATCCCTCGTTCATGTAAATAGTTCAATGCTAGACTGATTTCAGCTGAATAAAATCTAGAGTAGAAGAAGATATTGATTACTCAATTAATCAAAAACCCAAACCACAGTAATATAGCTTTGGTAGTATAACGCTTTTCTAAATATAACCCCCTGTATTCTATTATTTTTCATCAGAGAAGTGGATAAGTTTATAATCGTATAAACATTTCTACCCACAGTCACTTGAAAGATTATTTTTAATTAATATTAATGTCTACTGAAACCATCCCTTTCATCTCACCATCTGAGATGAAGCATATGCACCAAGAGCTCAGCATTTGCCTGGACAGCTGGTAGCGGTTGTTGTAAAAGAAACACACTGATACCATTAGACAGTTAAAAAAATACCATGAAAGTTGTTTTTCTATATAAAAATTCAGAATCAGACTGAAGTCATCTAAGGTAATCCTAATACAAGCAATACTTAAGTGCTTCTTATTACAGTTCCTCCTTGAAACAAAAATGTGGTAGCTTGCAGCATTAAAATGAGAATGCAGTTTCACATTCCTTAAATCCTTAACATCTGGAGAGGATTTGCTGGCTCATCATCATAATCTCTGTGCTACTGCACTGTGTCAGAAAACCAACTGCTTTGATGCAAAAAATCTGGAATTAGATGTACCTGGCATGTTCCTCTGGCAGCTTTCTCTGTCTCTGCATGTGAAACATTAGATCTCCCCCATTTACATACTCTATAACGAAGAATAACCTGAAACACACAGGAGTTTGTTTGATAACAGACCTGTAACATCTCAAACCTCTTTCAGCATTGTATACAATCATTTGTAACAATCTCAATTCAATTCCCCCCATCCTTTCTAATATGGCTGGTTTCACCATTTTCCCTCCCTTTGAATAAATTTCCAAAGTCAAAAATCAAGTATATGAAGTTTCTCTAGATAATTTCCTTTATTGCTACAGGAAAGTTAAGTAATCCTTCCCACATCCCTAATCCTTTACAGCTGCTGCTTGTCATTATTATGTACGTGACTATATAAATAGATTCACATCAGTTTCTATGCACAAACCAGAAAAAAAATTAAAAAAAAAAAATATCTAATTTTCCTTCCTGATCCCTTTAGTTTCCTTTGTTTGTGGTCAACACTGTCAATATATTACAAATACTCTTTCTTCTCACTTCCCTACACTAGCTTGTCATCTTTTCAAACGGCAAAGATGTTGTTTAAATATACAATATTTTATATATACTGAAAATTATTACTGTATAGAAAAGAAATTTATTCATTTACTGCAATCTCTTCTCCTATATATAAACACAAAGGAAAATAATGATTTTCATGTCTGTTACCCTGCTTTCCTTTTTAAAATTCACATACTATTTTCCCAGTCTTGCTCAGAGACTCATCTCCAGACAGTCTGTGCAAATAATTTTTTGTGTTTGATTTTTCTCTCCTTAAACCCTTTTTTTCCTCCCATTCCAGGTTCTGTCTTTTACCTCATATTCTCAAGCCTTTTTTGCGCTAGCTGCAACTCTCCTCCTGTCCAGAATCCTCTCCCAGTGCTTTACATTCTTTTGCATCTTCCCAACCTGAAAAGCTCAAAATTAACTTCACCTTTTTGCTCATAAAATGCTATATTGATTTACAGTATATTGACTTTCACTACCTACCTAGCACTTAGTGCTTTAAAGAGGCCTTTGAGGTGCCTAAAAGTATGAAATCTTTCTTTAATAAGGCTATCTTTTAATTATCTTATGAGTTTTACCTGCTTTCTGTCTGGAAGCAAGAGTGTAGTCCGACAAGAAATGGATGATTTGAAGCCTGTTCAAAGACGTGTTTCTCTGTCTGAACCCAATCAATATCCTATTTATTTAAGAAAAGCAACACTCAGAAAAGGATTGATGTACTTCGGTCAAGTATTAATGACAATTAGCAGAAAGATACTCAAGTGTTTTGCCATCCTCATTTTACTTGAAAGCAATTAAATATACAGTTCTCCAATGTGAAGTAAGACATTTAGCATACTCATATTTTTTCCTGTCTTGAGCATCCTGTACTTTTAGCTTCATTGTGTAATTACACTTGGGAATGAAAAAACACTCATGTGTAAGAGACAAACTGGTGCAGACAAATTAAAAGCAGCATCAAGAAATGCAGAAGAAATCAGCGATAGAGAAATGAACACAAAAGCTCTCGGGTATCACAACGCAGTTGGTCGAGCCTTTTCAGAGCAGCATAAAGAAACACAAGGGAAACCTTCAGCAACAAGAAGTGTTAAACTGGAGTTTAATACTACAATTCTGATTCATTTTCATCATCACTGTATAAGCTACATATTTTTAAGATGGAGGTCTGATTTACAGAGCAGTTAAAATAACACTGCGAGTTCTCCTTTGTGACAAAAAACTAAACTTGAACATATAAAAACCAGACCATCCATTTCTTTTTCAACCCAGCAAGCCAGCATAACAGGAGAAATATGGAACACTGCTCCAAAATAACGAAGCAAGCCAGGCTGATTAACTTGAACTCTGCAGGGACCCTGCTGCAGACAGCGATGCCCACAAAAGGAGACCGGGAACACAGGGGACACAAGGCTCTTGACAGAAACCACTGGCACAGGAGGGCAGCTGTGAGCTACCAGTCTATCAATAAAGACCTCAAAAATGGTTATCTGTCTTGTGAACCTTCTATAGCATAGAATGTATAAGACACTACGTGTATAATTTTCAATTAAGTGTTACAGACCCAGAAGCCTGGCAACCACCTTGTGGTAGATACAGAATCTGTTTGGAAGAGTTGCCTGATTTAATTAATAAAATGCTTTCCTACCTCATCATCATTGACGAGCTCTTTCTTCACCACTTTCATCGCATAAATGCGCTCCGTTTTCTTCAATCGAACAAGCAGGACTTTAGCGTAACTGCCTCTTCCTATAACCCGCAGCAAATCGAAATCCTGAAGACCCAGACTGGAGGAAGCTTTGCCACTTTCTCTGATGCTCATTGCCTGTTGATAAAGAGACTTTGAAATCAGTAAGCAGGCTTGGCAATTTTAACAACTGCAAAAGTTAGCATTTCAAATACAACAGCAAAATTAATATAAACAAGTAATTTAATTAACACTTGTTATTTTTCAAAGTGCACCATCCTGGAAAGGAATGTGAGGGGAAAGAGAGGAGGCAGAGGAGACTTGACAGATAAGACACAAACGGAAGTGGAGGAGTTTGGAATACTTTCTAAGTCAAAGCACATCTATATTTTTTAAAGCAAAGCATATTTCAACTAGTTCAATATAAAACAGCTTGCAAGCCACATAGGCATATACCTGAGCAAGCAACCAAATGTAACAAATTAATTAATGTACTAAAATATTGAAATTGAGAGAGATAAAAGCTCTAAGATCCCTGAATACAGTTAGCATGGTTAAGATATTTTACCTCTTTTTCTTCACCAACGTGGTCCAAGCTTTCATGACTTGAGGGATTGTATGGAATCACTAGAAGTGCAAGGAAAAGCAATTAGACGGATGCAAAACAACATTATTTTCTTTTGCCTTAAAATTTCCCCCCTACAACAGCTCAGAGAGATACACAATTTAACTGCATCTATTTGTAAGTATTCAAGTCTGTTGGGTTTGGTTTTGTTTTTTTTTTTTAACCCATCAGAATCATTCTTTTGCAATACTACATTAATAATCATTTACGGCTAATAAAAAAACCCCGTAACTATATTTGAGAGATCTCTTCAGATTAATCTTGACTCCACACACAGAGAATCTCGTGCAGAACTGTGGTTTGTTTGGTTTTTAAACTAATTATTGTCTATATCCAAATTCAATTGTTAGGACCATCACTCTGATTGCTACCAGAATAAACTTGTTTGGCAACTGATCCAGTGGAAACCCTGCTAATTCTGTTAAGGGTGTTTCTGCTTGATTGATTGAGGTATTTAAAATACACAGCTTAAGATGGAAAAATAAGTGACAGCCTAAATTCTTCCTTTTTAGCCAAGTTTCTTAAACTGATCAGAAATAGAAAACTGAGGAATTTATATATTTATAATGTCTTGAGCATTAAAAAGCCATCTTATTTTTCTTGTTCTATGAACAGAAGAAGGGTTTTTAAAATAATTTACTTAACATTACTCTGTTTCATTTTAAACCCCAAAGTTCATGTTTCAGCAACTTACAGTAATTTAAAGAAAAAAATTACTCATCTTACCTGATTCTACATTATCTGGATGCACTGATGATGGATCCATAGGCATTATTGGTTCCTGCAAATATGCACAGGATTTTTTTAATAGACTGTCCAAGTGTAAGAGACATAATTTTAGAGATAATAAATGAAATAAATGATCCCTAAGCGATATAATCTAGCTACTTGTTCACTTGATTAGTCAACATAGTTACTGCTCTAATCCATACACAATAAAAGAAGCCACTACAGTCCATATTTAACTTATTTTCCAGAAGTTATGACATGTTTGCAGAAGCTATTGAAGTGACAACTTAGTACAACAAAGAAAAGTATAGCAGATGAGAAATGAGAAACACTCAAGTACTTCAGCAGTACATGTATTAGTCAACTGAATTCACAAAATGTAGACTTGGAGCTGCCTGCTTTTAATATTGAAGCAGGAGCAGTAATCACCTAATTTTTTCTGGGGACTTAAAAACTTCTGCATTTGATTTTCCTTTTCTGTAAAATGGGAAATAGGCTAATAATCCTACAGATGTTTAGAGAATTTATTTTACTTTTAACTCACTTGAAAGATGCAAAATAAAGGGTGAGATAAATATCACTTATATGTTTATATTTGACACAGGAAAACATACCAGATGTGAAACTTAAACTCCCATCTTGCCACTAAATTGCCACACTGCTCACTGACTCCCAAACTTTCTTGCAGAACACCACAGTAACCATGAAGAATGATGTTTCATCTACTGTGACTATTTGCAGACTACAGTTTGAAAATCATTAGGATTAAATGGGCTTTTTAGCTTGATTGGTCAGTTGTTTTTTTTAAAAGACAACTTTTCAGAGAAGTTTTACTTACTGGTTGTAGTGTGTGACGGCCACATTCAATACTGACAAGTTTGTGACACTTCTTGTGAACAAGGAGTTTGCAATTGATGCATTTATACCCCTGGCGACCCAGGCCCCATATTCGGTCAGTGCAGATGGCACAGTGAGCTCTCTAGAATGACAAATCAACAAAACTGATTAAAGAACAAAACTAAACAATGAAAACTTTTCAGTGATATCTTCCTTAACAAAGAACATAGGACAGGAGACCTGAGAGATCCCTACTGAACATGCCACTATACCAAGAGTCTCTATCTGGAAAGTTTAAGAACAGAGGCTAATTTGCTACGTGTCTTGTCATCTCTCTGTGTAGAGAAGTCCTTACATTCGTACAGAGGAAGGCAGGAGAGCAAAAGCTTCAAAACATCAAACCACCAGATAACAGGAAACAGTAAGATCACCACTCACTGATGGACATTGACAAAACAACTCAAAAGAACCATGAAAACAGGGCGCCTACGAAAGCAAGAGTGGAAAGTGATTAAACTATGGTGCCTTGACAGCCTTGGACCAGGAAGAGGTCAAAATAAAAAGCAAAAATAAAAGCAGAAGTTAGATATGAAGGATGACCAGGATGAAGTTTAGTGGAGACAATCTCAAGCATTAAGCACAGAATACACTAAGTTTAGGAAAGAAAGAAAGATTATTGAAGCTGTCAAGGAACCCGGCTTATTCAAATATTCTGGGTTTATTTTTCACTGTTGCTTTTTCTAAATAGAGCAGAAAGCCTTCTTGGTCCTTAGCTAATTATATTTGACCATTGGTTCTTGAAAATATTACAAATGGTTTGTTATTTTCAGTTGATTACATGCCATAATAAGCAGGCTGTCTGGAGAAACATCTCTGTTTTTCACTTAAAAGGCATGAAAGAAAAGGCTGTGCACAGTAAGGGGAGATCAGACCTTTTTACTCCCAGAAATTAACTGAAAATGTACTTTCAGCTCAGACATCCAATACCTGTGTTCAAGTTTACCCTCTGGGGAGATTTTAAGGGAACACAGGAGCATTTATATAATCAATATAATGGTTTCAGAGTACATGTAATGTGAATTGAAGCCTTTTTTTTTTTTCCTCTATTTTGAGGTCCTGCTAATTTAATAGCAATTAAGTTTCCCAAAACTAGAGGGTTACCAGAAGTCTACATACAAACAACAAAAATAAGAATAAAACTACCTAATAATTTTCCAAGGCAGTGACACTGTAATTACGCAAGTAAGACATCCCTGTATCATGGTTTTAAGTACCCAACAAGAATCTCACCCTGTTAAATCGTTTGGCTTGGAAAGTGTGACCATTTGCACAATAGAGCTTTCGCCACCGGCGGGCGCCTCGGCGATAAATGGATTCTAAGAAGAAAAACATACAATTATATCCATAAAAATATAAACACAGAACTACAACATCTTCTCACGGATATATCTGTGTAGAGTGATTTGCAGAGTAAAGTTTCGCTCCCGCACCTTACAGAAACACAGAGGTGCGTTCCAAGTATCTTTTCCATTTTTTAAATTTCGGAGAAAATTTGAAGTAGAATATCCTGATCAACTCAAAGTTAATTCTGCTTTTCCAAAATGAAAAGGAACAGCGAATCAAGCGAAGGAAAACTGCTCAGCAATACAAACACTTGTGTGCAAAGTATGCATCTAAACTCAGGGAGACACTGTGGTAAAAGGGAAGGAGGGAAGGTGGTGAATTTCAGGAGCATGCCCTGATTTATCAGATTGCTTGCACAAATCCTCCAGCGTTTTAGATTTTTAGATCCACAGTTGCCACTGTTTGGCTTTTTTTAATTTTTATTTTTTTATTACTGGAGGCATGTCAGGAACCCAAATTGAAAACAGGAATATACAAAACTACACTGAGTTGCAAATCTATTTCTGATTCACTCCGCAATCTCTTTTTTTTTTTTTTCAGAAAAGCAGCATTATCCATACTGCCAGAGTTAACTTCTAAACATAAACATTTACATTTGTCAGAGACTTGGATATCAACCTGAGAGATGTGTGTGTGCATAGCATACATATGCTCAAAATTACCTCTTTAATATCTAATATGTTAGGTATTTTCAGAGGATACTCCTCATAGTAACTAAACATTTTAAAATTAATTAACCACAGATCTCTAAATGGTGATAGGACAAGGCATTACCGTTGTTTACAAGCCTTTGTTCACATCAGTCAGCCAGAGATCTGGCAACTACCAAAAAGACAGGAATGTGATAAAAAAATATCACGACAGAAGAGGCAAAAGCAAGGAAAGCAGAGTGACATGGATAGTTAACAGAAATGTGAAATGCTTATTAACAATGATTCAGAAGTGACAAACAACAATTAAGTTTAGCAAGACTCCTTTTAAATATTTAATTTATAGAAATCTGCATTACTAATATTCGTAAGTGTGGGATGTCTAACCATAGAATATTAACACCTTCCAAAACAGGAGATCTGAATTCCTGATTTTCTGTACTTCTTAAATAAAATGCCTACTTACTGTCTTCTCCTGGACAAGGCATGCCAGGCCGTTCTGGTACACAAGGAAATACTGCAAGAAAAAACATTAACTGCTGATTAATTTTTATTTTGGACAGAAAATAAACTTTTAGGTTAAACACAACACTTCTGGAAGGCATTCAACTGTTTCGGAAGACAGCACAGGAGGCATTTTAACAAAACCTTGGGCAACAGCAGACAAGTCAAAAAACTGCCACAAAACCTTTTTGCTGAACATAAGTCCGACATACAACAGAAATACGAGCAAAAAGCAGAATAAACCAAATTATTTCCTAACAAAAGTAACTAGAAAAAAGGCAATGATTCTGGTTTCTCATGTGACCAATCACCACAGTCAGTATTTGGAAATCTTGGCTATAAACATATTGTACTCCAGTGTCCTAACAGCTATGTATGATCATGTCTACATTAGCCATTTCTTTCAGTTTATTTAGCTGTCAGAGAGAAGTCTGTAACTGGGGAGAGAGCGCCCTGGTGCTGGTTTAATCAGAAGCTTAACAAACACAGAAATAAATGGAGAAAGGGCAGATCAAGAAGCATACTGACGTAATCTATATAGAAACAGATTTCATTCTTCTTTCATTTTTTAAAAAGGCTGTGTGGGAAGCTGAAATGCCATCCCTTCCAACTGAGCTGATGGCGAACGCGATTTTTTGCATCTTTGTAGAGAAGAACCACGTTAAGACACTGTAGTGTAACACACCCATTAGCACTCTTTACAACGATGCCCTGCTTTTCTGCTATGATCCCTGTTAAACTGACATCTATCTTTAACTTGTAACAAGTTACAAACAGGAAGAAAAATATATTGTGGAAGGTACCAAAATGGGCATATAACCTTGAAAAATAAAAATTGAACAACTACACATCAAACAGGGGTACGTTATTGTTAGGTTCACGACTGGTCTCAAGTACCTAACTTTAGAAAAGTGAAACTTTTGACAAATCTGGCATTACAAATGGAACTCATCAACTTCATTTCCTAATACAGATACTGCTCTAAAGCACCTGTTAGTAACACTGTACTATATATCTTCTACAATTTGTTGCCAACAAGCGTACAAAAGCACTTGTGATGAATGAATGAGGCAGGGGCTGCCTTTCATTAATAATCTAACAGTGAAGTATTTTTTCCTCCCTTAACGTAATAAAGAACATTTATGAAGTGCTGACAGCTAAGGTGCATGGTCTTCAGCATCCTCTTGACAGAACGCCACAACAGACTTTTAATTATGGAGGCTGTGCAAAACACCCAGATAACACAAGGTAGAAATTCACACTTCTTTCACCGTACCGTGAATTAAAAGCTCTGAATCCTTGTTTAGTTCATACAACCGAAAGGCCTCTTCTAACTCCAGCTGAGAAGAAACTGTACATGGATCTCCTGGAGAAAAAATAAGACAACAATTCAAAACTCAATCCAATTAATTCCATGCCATTCAGCAGTTCCCTCGCAGTTGGTTCGAAGATAATTACTACAGCAAAACAGAACAATATTCTCAAGTGTGGTAGTATTTATTGTTAAGACTGTTCAAAGAGTACATCTGAAAATAGTCATATTGAATGCCTTCAGGAAAAATAAAAATATGAGATATTCTCAAGAGGCAAGCAGATCATAACCACAAAACATCATTGGTTTGGTCTGCTACGAGCATGGTTACACATCATTTCAGTAGGAGGTGAAGGTTATCTTCCTGCACCTAAAATCCTTTAGAGATTCCATTTCATTTAATGGATTTTTAATTACAACTGAGTCAATTCTATTTTCACAGCTGCTTCAACATTTCCAAGACTTTAACCAGGAAGTGCAAAACCAGTCAGACCTCTAGTATTTCCTAAAAGTTTTAAATCAAGATTTGGAAAAAAATCATGTAACTTAAGTGAAAACATCCCATTTTTCTGATTTTTAACTACTACTTTCATACTTGCAGGAGTATTTGAAATAAAATCCCTTAAAGAAAGGACACCAAGGAAGGAAAAAAGTGTGGGTTGGTTGTTTTGTGGGGATTTTTTCCTGTTTTAGAAAACAACTGCAGCTTTTGTTGACCACTTGAGATGGAACAGATTATCATACAAGCATTTGATACATATTTTAAAGTTTCTCTGACAGCACTGCATTGGATTGCTTTAAGAAATCTGCGTTTCAGAAGTAATACTTTACGACTAAGGTCTCCTTGTAGGTATCTGCTTTATATTTCTAAGAAATTACATGTATCAACAAAGGCATTTCAGAATCATTAAACAACAGTTAATTACATCAGGGCCATTTTGGCCTACAGGTAGATCTAAACCCAAGGACAGGGATAGGTGAGGAACACAGACCATCAGGCTAAAGATCTGCTGTAATCAGGATCAGAAGCAAGAGGGACCTTAAATTTCAGCCGTGCTCTGTACTCCTTTGGACACAGCCTGTACTTTACCTGTTTCTCAAGATTTATCTAAAGGCTTTATCTGATATTTTAACTGACCTCCTGTGTCTGGAAAAGGCTATAAAGACTGAAAAGAACAGCCATGCAACAAAACATTTTCTTTAGTGCCTGATGCAGATTAATAACATTACAAAAAAAAAAAAAAAATCCCCTAAAAGAAACCTTGCTCAAAATAATACAACTGAAACATTTTTAAAGAAATGTTGAATCTGAATCATCACTCCCCCAAAGAAAGAAAATACTTCTGGTTATTAGTTCTGGTTTTTTTCGCCCCCTCCACCTATACAAGATGTTCTGTGTAAGAACACAGGATTTATCTCTGCCTGTACATGAGTAGAATAAGCTTCTTTCTAGCCAAAATCCCATACAGCAAGTCTACTGTCATAGAACATTTCCAATTTTTAACGGAAATACTACTTTCCACACCCTTAAGTGGTTAACTGGTGGTAAGCAAACGAATTGGAGGAAGGCAGAACAATTTCCATCTCAGCTCAACTGAATCCAATACCAAAGTCTTACTGCTTTGAATCTTCAGTCAATACCATGGTTTGAGAGCTAATTAGCAACAATCTATGAACTATTTGCTTTTTGTTTTGTGCTACAAGATACCAAAATTAATACAGGTGTTGCTAAGGCTTTTCAGTAGAACCAGGCACCTAGCGGGCAGGGGGATATTTAAAACGTAAACTGCATTTGCAGCATTCTGTCTTTATTCTTTTCTGCATGTCATAATCCTCAAAACTATTATTTGAGGCCAGCTGGAGTCATTTTTCACCATACTGCCTCCCCCCTGCAATTAATTAGCCTATCTGGACATCAAACTACCTACCCATTGCACAAACTCACACAGCACAGGGCACAGGGAGGGAGGGAGGAGGAGGAGAAGGAACAGCTAAATTTATTCAGACTCACTAAGAGAATCAACAAACCAGTTTTTCTTCATTTGTTTCTGACACCTGTGCAAACAGCTTTGTTTGAAGAAACAAAAGGAGGCTCTGAAGAACATACACCCTGCTTCAAATAGGAAGAGAAGGTTTATAGACATTTGTAGGAAACTTCAGAATTAAGTCTGACTCACACTTCAAGTTTTTATTGATGATCACAACTCAGCCAACAATGGCAACAGCATGTAACTGACCCTCTCAGACTCTCAATTTCACTTGGAAAATCTAAAGGTGGATAACAGAAGTCTTAACCAATGAAGTGTTGTTAGTGGTGACAAGGTATACGAAACAGATGAGCTACAAATACTCTTTCATCAAGATCAGACGAGTAGGAGGAAAGCTGAGATAAAGTATCAGGAAAATGTTTACTTTTGAATTTTATAGCAAGAAACATCAGACTGAACACAAACACAAGGCTAGGTTCATCCTATAGTGCACTTCACAAGACAAAAGTAAGATGAACTGACTGCATACAGATAAAACAGAAATTTGTCTAAAATCAAGTCAAGTTAATTCTATTTTCCAGTTGAATCCAACCATTTTTTAAGCGGTTCCACTCAACTAAATCAGGTCTGCCATCCTGTCCCCTTAACTCTTAACTAAGGTGCTCTGCATCTTACAAAGGCTAATAAGACATCTAGTAAACGACAAATAAAAATCTCGGTGACAAGGTAAATCCAGTTTAGTCACACACTGACTAAATAGGTAAGTAGTGAGAAGATGGCCTGGATACCATCTCTTGTCTGCTCCTACAAGAAGCACAGATAGGAGTATAACAAGCATCAGACCACTGTACACACATTTCCTCACACTACTATTAGAGTGAACTACAGCTTTAGTGAAGAAGATACAATGCAGGAATTTTCCACGAAAGCAATTCATGGATTTCTAGAAAGAATGCCAACTGAAAGCATGAAAGATTGGTGGAGAGAGAGAAGGCAGAGGTCTTGGCAAGAAGCCACACATTGGAGATGCAAGAATCACTCGTAATAAAAATGAGGATTTTTTTTTTTAAACACTCTCTTCATTGCCAGCTTAACTTTTTCCTCTGCTGACATTGAAGTGGAAGTCAGTGATTAAAGCAAACATGGACTGCTTGTGAACACTAAATCTTAAGTGAATACATGAAAAAACCAGTCCAACGGCAGCATTCCTTTTTTTCAAAAATCCACCTCTACAGAACTGAAATTGAGACAACTGTTCCTTCAAGTAAACCACTGAATCTGCACAAGATTTTCTACAAATAGCTCATTAAGTTCACTTCTTACTATGACTGACTGTCCCTCTTCAATGAGAAGTCTTTTATCCTCAAGATAAAACGTAACAACAAGCTTTCTATGAAGTAAACATTCAACTCTGCACCGAAGTCTGGTCATAAACATTGTTCATTTTACTGCCTGGCGTAAATAACTTGGGAACGATGAGAGGAATAAATAAAAGAAAGAAAGAAAACCTGCTCAGATTCCCAAGACCACATAATCTTCAACACACCTCCTCATACAGCACTTCTAAAAATTAGCTTTGGTCCATGTTTAGCTTTAAGCTGTAAATAAACTGGCACTCACCCAATTTTGAATGGGAATGCAGAAAGAAGGGGAGGAAACAGTTCTATAAGCACTATTTATGCTAATCACTACATACAAATACTAATCACTGCCGACAAATCACTGCACATTATGGCCCTTTATGTATTGCATCAAGTACTTAGTATGCTAAAGTAACTCAACAGCTATTTTGTAATTCAGCCATCTCTTTGGTGTAGCTCAAAACCCAGGTGTAGAATACACCAGTTCCTCAAAGAAAATAGCAACTAAATAGCAACTAGAACTAACTTTTTAAAAAAATGACATACAGCTCAGAGCTGGACTATGTCTGTTAAGTAAAAAAGAGACCAGACCCTGAACTTTTTTCATCCAAAGTAAATTTTAACACGGATAATGTAAGAGATAGAGACAACAAGAGTTCTCAGCCAAGACTGTTACCACCGCACTTTGATAAAAATCTAGTCGGCAAATAATTTCTCTCTCAATAGTTAAAAAAAGTTTTTCTATAAGTTACACGTTAATAGGTTGCTAAAGTAACAGCTGATACAAACACTGAAAATGTAATTGTTTTGGTTACACACACAACTCAATTATATATGAAATTGTGCCAGTATTTTACATAAATACTGTAATTTGTATCATTTAAGGTTAGCTTAACTCAAGGATTTAAGACTTGGGGGGAAACCTGTGCCTCTCCAGTAGTACAAAGAAATCTTTCCATTCCCTTCCTAATTAACGATAACATTGAATTCATATTTTGATAATCACCAAGTTTTAATTTATTTATTTGGTAAAAAAAATAGAGCTCTCCACGCTAAGTTGTTTGAAACAACGACCTTTCCATTAAGATATGCTTACAAAGCATTATTTTTAGAGCAAGATTTACTATTTCTAAAACCATATTTATGAAGTATGTTTTATAAGCTTATCTCGTGAAGGCAGAGGGAAAGGAAAAGATGAAAGGGAGAGGAGAACGAGACAGCTGAGGAACATATCGATCAAATATTTAGCACAAGATCAAGCACCAAGCATCGATTTACCTTCTTCATCAATCCATTTCATGGTGAAAAGCTGTTCGTTGTCAAAGGAGCACATGTCTCGAACTTCACTGCACAGTCCCTCGAATGAGATGGAAGGTTCAAAATACGTTATCATGATGTCCCTGAAAAAGAAAAAAATAAGTTTGAGAAATTATACTGCAATACGTAGCACTTGATCGTCACCTCTAACACCTTCCATATAGCACCAGTATAAACCTCATCCCTGCTGCAGCCCCCTAAAAAATATTAATGTTAGTAAAGCACTAGCATGTAAGTTCTCTTCCTGTAGCAAAGTCAGGCTCCAAGTGATTTTCATTACAAACTACTTGACATTTAACCCTCCAGGTATCTGCTTAAATTAAAATAAGATTTAAATGCCTTAATAACTATGAAGTGAGCTATTAATCACACACAGAAATTAGTTATATTTTAACAGTGGCAACCGAAGAACTAAATGCTGCAAAAAAAACTTTATTACCATATTGTTGGTTTTTCCTGCTCTTTATTTAGTTATTAGATATCAAATTGTTGTAAGAATGTCTACATGTTCTCCAGCTAAATTTTGATTGTGTAGATGTTATGAAAAATTAATTTAAAATATTAAACGTGCTTCCTAGTGGATCTGGGGAGACGTTCCAAATACTACAAGTGCCTTTAAAAAACAGATCGGTGATGCTTCACCACAATGACAGGGAATGCTGATAGAGAAACATGTACTCAGAACTAAAATTTTCTACTTTACTGTTATGCAGAATGGGTATTTCTGTTATAATTAAGAGTTAGTTAACCTGGTGTTTTAAATATGTTAACACAAAATGCTAGCCCATTGTCTTGGCATTTACTGAGCCTTAAAGGGGACCAGGTGACTCAGGGTTGCAGTCCTTTAAAGCAAGGATTTCAGAGATACAGTTCTGAGGAAGGTGGAGGGGGAAAAAAAAGGGCTGTTTACAAGACACTCTTCAAACATCTCCTATAAACCCAATGCTTGAGCTATGAGACTAATCTCACCGAAAGAACTCAGCCAGCTGGGATTTGTTTCAGTTGGTGCCACCCAGCAGCACTATTTGGTGGGGGGGAAAAGAAATAATTGAAGCAACAAAGTTTATATCTGGTGAAAATTTACATCAACATACTTACCGGACTGAAGCATACATATACAGCAATTAAACATCTTTAAATCATCTTCTGCATGTGCAGGATGGTACCAAGAAGGTGACTTAACACAACATACTGTGGTCACTGAACCTGAACCACTTTTGGGAGTAGTGGCAGAGAACACACGTGATAAACACACTTGCCTGAGGCTCCCTGAAGTTCAGCAGCATAAGTAAAATAAAATAAAATAGCAATTTCTAAGGACTCTAGAAGAACAGCTATCCTACTTCTGGATTTATGACCATGGTCAGAATTAGTTTAGTTAGGGGAAAGACTCCAGTCTTAGGATAGCAAAATGACACCTCTACAATAGTCTGAATAAACCAGTCAAAAAGCTGCTGCATTATTTGGTTGAGGAATTGCTCCTCTTCTTTCCACACGAGACAAAATACAAAACAAAACAGTATTTGGACCCCAGTATTTCGACACAGTGCAGTACTTTGGGGCAAATGGGGCTTCGTGTGAGACCCTTGATTGTGCCCATCCCACAAGGAAAACCGCGTTCTCTCCGATACAAAGGTCTCCCTTCCCATCCTCTCCCCAAAAGCACAAGCTGCAAACCCAGTGCCAACCTTTGTCTCTACGAACTGAGGGGGATTTAACAGTGTGTTACTGTCACAGACACCCAGGCATCAGCCAGGGAGAAACCCAGGAGCCTGTATTAGGAGGCAAAGTCTTAACCTGTATTTCCTGTTTGTCAGGGAAGGAAACAAGGCACTGCTTACCTAGCAACTCCACGGATTTTGTGCTAAAGTTTACCATCCCTTCATTTATTCACATTTTGGCACAGGTATATTCACTTTGGAATATCTTCCTAAACAAAAAGTTAAATTCTGAAGGGCACTGAAAAGTCAAAGTTAAGTATTTCAACTACTGCTGTGTATTTTATGACTGAACTAGTCAGGAATGGGAGAAGGTATGTTAAAAGCAGCAGTGACTACATGACTATCATTGTCAGACAAACAAAAAGAGGTGATAGATTACAATCTCAAGAGACTGTAATCACTGATCCTCTAGCAAAAACTGATTTAAAAAAAAAGCAACAAACATATATTAAAAAAAATAATCTATATTAGCAAAAACTGTCCAGGTTTTCAAATCTGGTAAGTCCACTTAAATCAGATTTACCTGTACTATAGTGAATAGAAAAAGTCACAATGTTAAGATGTACTGAACAGCCCAGAAATCCTCCAGTATCTGTAAAGTAAAAGCTGGTACCAAATGAAATAAAACCCCCACTCTTCCTACTTGTTGCTACCTTCAAGCAGCAAAATAGTTGACCTTCAAATAAAAAGAGTTTAATTATTTTAGAATTTAAGAAAGTTCTCTAAATTACTACTCTAATACCTCCAATGAGACACGTATCAGACAGTTGCTCAGTACGTTTGGGAGAACCCCAGCTAACAGAAATATGAAAAATAAGATGTAAGTAAGCACAAGTAAAGTTCTAGAAGCAACACCTAGGACACTTTTCCTAGAGACACAAAGCCAGCTTTACGTACCACAGAAACGGAAAGATTACAGGTCTTTCTACCAGCTTTATTTTGCCATTTTAACTGTATTGATGACACCGACAATTTCTACTGAGACAGGTCTCACTTCCAGAACAGCTCTGCCATCACACCTTTGCATTATATGGTGCTTTCCACACTTTTTGCACCTAACACCACATTGACGATGTCTTCGTTTGGAACAAGCTGTATTCACTCAAGCTAAGACAAAGTTAAACTCTACTGAGAAAAAATGCAGCATTTTGAAGAAAAACTAGTAGGCTACGTTAAAGAACCAAGGAAAGCTAACGCGGACCATAACCTGCTGCCTTGCATGAAAAAATACAAAATGCTTCCTTTCATTAAGACACGGGAAAATATTTCTTGACAACAGCCCTTTCCTTCTGATGAGGATAAGGTTCTGTCCCACTTCTAATAAGCATGTTTGTTATAAAGCTATTCTAAGGCATAACATCCTCATTTGTCTCCTCCTGACACACCCAGGGAATTAGAAGAAAATCTGATTTGAGCACACTCTTTGCACCACCACATTTGGATGCATCAATTAACTCTATTAACTATTAGCTATAGAAGCACCAGGTTTTTAGAATTCATTATAAAAGATCTTAATCAGGGACCTGCAAGTAGGAAATATGCAAATAAACGAGAGATGTTGTCCTGAACTACTTTAAGTAAAGATGTTGCCATTTATATTTCCCATCAATATTAATAAAGGATCACTTTATTCATACTAATAAAAGGCCTGCTTGAATTATCATCCTACAAATGTAAGACTCAGTAAAAGATAAACCATAGGAAGACAAGAGAAAATGCAAATGGTAAATCTAAACACGAACACTAGAGAACAGATTTGAAGTATCTCTAGAAAACCATGAACCTCATCACTATTTTCCCCACTTTTCCTCTGAGGTCAAAGAGCTTTTCTCTTGGTTTTTCTTTTACAGATCATTCAAAAGCCATAACATCCTTTATCAGAAAAACAAACAAAAACCCCCAATGCCAACAGGTAAATGTAATTCAATATTCACTTTCATTTTTCCCTTCTGAGGGAAACCTCTGTGAGAGAACAATCCCCTGTCAGAACAGGGACTCCACTGCTTTAGGTTTTTCCACCTGCAGCCTAATGTAGCTATCACATATTACGTAGATGGAAATATACAGATACATAATCACATATTATCTACATATCCAGATATTTATCGCACACCTGGGTCAGTCATTAAAGCTTTTGATAATGTCTTATTACTGCTCATGGAAATTAACCCATACAAGACTCCTGGAGAATTCTGCCAGTTCATTATCACTTCAGTACCAATGTTCTGCCATTCAGAACAATCTGAAGCATCTCCTTCCCCACTGGGAGTCAGAGGTCTCAAATTGCCTGCTCCTGCAATCTATTTTTCTGGAAAAAAAATATGTATTACCAGAAAATGAACCAATGTTGAATATGCAAGAAGGTGTGAAAACGTGTTCATAGGCTTAAACCAAAGTTCCCTTAAGCTGAACCCTCTTCTGTGAGGAACTTGATCCACAATGAAAACCACCGAGCTGAAGAATTGACTGGAAAGTGCTCAAGACAAAGAGCAATATAAGGAAAGGATGCAAGAATTCAAAAATTCTTAAGAAATTAATTTCCTGGAAATATTTACGGAGGTACATTTTGATTTTACAATTAAAATGGAACTTTCCCCCCCACACACTTTTCCCACTTGCATAAATGCATTAAAATTAAGAAAAAAAGCATGTTTAACACATATAATGAGAGGACTGTTAGGAGTATTTTTTGTTTGAACCAAATCAAACTGAAGGTGGGCAAAGCATTGGTAACCTATGCCCTTAACTATATTAGAAGTCTAACCTACACAGTTAAACTAGTGCAAAATCTGTGTCAGGCACTGAAAAAACACAAACTAGGAGTTCTAATCATGACAGAAAAATGGTTCTTCAAGCTTGTTGTTTGGTTTCTTTTTTTTTTAAAAATCAACAACATTAATTCTACTGGATTCCTAGTGCACAAGCAGTGCATTATTCCTACTTGCTCTCTACTGCTACAGTACAATCCTCCCCATGTGTATTAATGATATAGTAGCTTTTGTACTGAACAGACAAAAAGCATCTTCAACAAATGAGATAAGACAAAAAGTAAGCTTTGAATAATATTGGAAAGGTGAAATGGTTGTAATTACAGGTGCTGTTCGGTGCCACACATTTGAAGCTGCTACGCTTTGTTACTCTGTCAACAAAAAAGTATGTAAACATTCGGTATAATAAATTCAGTTCCTAAGAACTCACTCAGGAACCTCTATTATGTAACTGCATGGTTTATGGTAACTCTTTAAAATAGGTGAGACTATTTTCAGAATTTTAAACAACCAGCCCTATGAGAAAGATAAGCATGGCTTACCTGAGAAAAGGAAATACCTGGATAAACTCAACCTAACGTCCTAATTGCCAAGTCTCTGGGAATTCCCATCCTCTTATTCTCATGATCTGTGTTCATTTTAGGAAAATTTTCCTTCCTGGTTTTACGTGTTTCATGAATTTAAGATAAAGAACTACCACTGCATGGACGAATGAAAAACAAAGACCCTTCAAAGAGTTCTTCATGAAAGCCTTTGTCTTGGCTGAGAAAAGCAATTAGGCTCTGGGCCAGACTCAGCCATGTTTTGAGGATTCAGGTTCAGCTCTTTGCTCAGGTATCGGATTCCCATCCATTCCAGGAACAAATCTGTGCTTCTGAGTTGCTGGTTTGTTTTTTTTTTTTTTTCCTTTAAGCAGAAACTGCTCCTGGAAGTTGGAAAAACCTTCCTAGCAAGACTTTCACAATAACTTCTACAACCCACTTAAATGCTTCTATTAAAACGAAATTAAGAGAGATTAACATTTCCTGATTATTTCCCATTAAATCCTCTATCAAGCTTTAATCTTGAGACATTTTATTTGACAAAAGGGGAAAAAGCTGCCTTTAATATCAGCATTTAGATCCTCAGTCTCCATATCGTTTCAGTGTAAGCCCAGGTGAAATGCTTTGCTTTGATACCCACACTTCTTGATAGTGTCAGTCTGAGAAGGGGCTTGGACCTTCTGTGTTAAGAAAAGGGGGAGAATAAGTTCTTGGAACAAATCATGACTAAGGCATTCAGCTTGTTAGTTTGTTGGTATTCACAATGGTTAACCAACACCCTATATGACTCAGTGTCGTTATTAAAAGTAAATGATAATTGCATTAACTGATAAAAAGTCAATACATGAAACTCAAAAGAAACATTCCAGTGCCTGGGAAATTATTACCTAATATTAAAGGTGTCGTGAGCCAGCATTCCTGCAACATAGCAGTTTTCTTCCTCACTCCCACAACCCTGAGCTGCTTTCTCCTTGTTCTTGCACCATAACCTCCCTGGGCTAAAGCAAGAATTCATGTGATTGCATGTGGAAATGATCAAACCGACCCAGCAGAAGAGAAATAAATGGTTTTAACCCAGAACACTTCACACTTTAGTTCTCTGCCTGACCAAATGAACACTCTGCCAGCTAATAGCCAGGGGCATCTCCGAGTCCTCAAGAAATGCTGGATTAAAGGGACTGTAAAACAAAGAGGTTAGAATTTCACACGCTATTACTTTGACAGTGCTTCACACGTCCTTTAAAGTCACAGATTGTGCCAGTCTCTGCAGTACTTCCACAGACTTCTGTGGTAACTAGAAACCCCAAAGCAGACACAAGCCAGAAATCAAACACAATAGCAAATATCAAACGCTCAGCGTGGTTTCTACACCTCTCCTTAAAACGATAAAGCTAGAGATACTAGAGAGTAAGTACTGTAAACATAATAAATCTTTTCTTGTACTTAGCACAGCTAATTGGAAGGAAGCTGTCGAGAGAAGCATGTCTTCAACCTTAACCCAAAAACGCAACCTACATTTTTTTCTGCTTAGATCACCTCCTCTCAGACTCCACGGCCCAATGAACCACTCTCAACCCTTGCACTCAAACCTACTGAGATCCTGTAACTGTTACTATTTAATAGGAGACTGTGAACCCAAAGCAGAACATTTCTTCTGCCTTACGTGTTACTGTTGGAGAGGCACTGAATTCGATGAGAAATATTCAGATTTACACTCCACAGACCTCTAGCGTGATTATTTTTTTACAGCAGAAGCATAACTGACAGTAGATGCGTCTTAAGTTATTCACAGACTCCCTCGGAGACCACTCAGTCCCTGGGAAACAGCCTAAAAACTGTTTAAATAGGTTTTTCATCCAAACACCCTATTCCTTTAGACCTGAATATCACATAACACGCAGAGACCAGATCCGGAACGCATTTTTTGAAGTATTTTGACACGTATTTCGGTATTAGTGCCCCCCCCCCAAAGCGTTATGAAGGGATATGAACTTATTACTGCCAGCGGGTCAACACCCCGCTGCGGGGTCCCTCAGGTACCCCTGTTTACCGGGGAGGCCTTGGCAGGAGGAAGGAGACCCGGGAGTGCTCAGGGTGATCCACCGGCTCCGCGCTAAAACCCACCGCCTCCGGCCCCACCACAACCCTCTCCTCACGGCGTCCGCCGGGGCCCGGCCGCCCCCGCGCCCTCACTCACCCCTTGTAGTAGGCTTTCACCCGGACCTGGTGGGCGCTGTCTCCGCCGAGGCTGCCCCCGAG
>JAHREE010000175.1:1586083-1609841 GCA_033628505.1 Tringa tobata | reverse complement strand
AGATAAAAAAGTTCAATAAGTGATGCAAAAGCTACTCCTTGCATTTGAGATCTCTTTAAAAAATGTGGAAGACCGATGATTTTTCTTCAAAACCTTCCATAAAGCTTGTCTTTGCTATATTGCCTGTAAAGACAGTAATGGCAGTTAGGTACACTGGGAGTTAGTAATTTCAGGTTGGTTGTATACCTGTTCTCATCATGAAACTTAATTAGCTTAGGTAAAGTTGGTGTAACAGCTCTGCTTGTTAAATAACCTTTTGACAGATTGGAAGATCTTCTAAGTTCTTTCTCTGTAACATTGTAGAAATTGGGCTGCTCTCTTGATGTTTTTTAAATTTGTTTCACTAATTTATAATATTAATGGAAACGTCCTCTTTAAAATGCTTGTAGGAAAGATGATACATGTGTCTTTATATGAGAGAAAGATATTTTTCCAAATATGCAGAACAAATATTTTACATTATTATATTTATTTTACATTACTATCGTTAAAATTTATTTACTTAGACTAATTTGAGTAAGTTCATCTGAAAGGAAAAAAGCTGTACATCACTACATGTAGCTTATGTATCTCTCTTTAAAATATTGTGTTTCCTTCACATATTTTCAAAGTTTCAGTCTTTTATCAGATTTTATTTTTTTTTCTTGCTTAACAGCTTATTTTTACTCCTGCAACCACTGTGGCAGCTGTCCAGTCTGACATTCCTGTTGTCTCATCATCTTCCTCATCTTCCTGTCAGTCTGCAGCTACTCAGGTGAGCCTCTGTAGATTTTTTTAAAGGTATGTCCAGTAGAGTGGGCCAAGTAAGGAAATGCTGTGCTTAAGTTTTACTTGCTTATAAAAACTATTAATGGGTGCTGGTTATGACTCCAGTGTCTTCTGTTTACCATCATCACACATTTAGAGGTGATCATGTATATGGAAAATTGGGATCCTGGATATGACATTCCAGGTCTTCATATTTAGCTCTCCTCTTTATTACTTTGCATAACTTCATGTTAGCAGCTTGTATCACCTTTTCACTGCTCAACATATTTGCATATCATCTGGAAAAAACACACAGCACAGCAGAAATGTCTATAGAACATATTTGTCACAGTCTTCTGCTGTGAAAAGGGAACATTTATTCAATGAATTTAGGCTCTCAGGAAAGATCTTCTTGTCTTAGCAGTTTTAAAAGCCCTTGGTAAACGGACCCTATTTAGAAATCTTTGGGAAATCCAAGTAAATTATACCAGTTAATGTTCTCTGACCTTATGTTTGTTGTCCCCTTCAGAAGATTCCAATAGATTTGTGAGTCACTGACTCTCCTTTACAAAAGTCCTGTTATTGCCTTGGCCCCAGAAGGGCGTGTGTTGGTGTGCTCACTAATTTGCTTCTTTATTACAGTTTGTAGTACTCTACTGATTGTATTCCTGTCACGAATAGTTGCTTGTTACTCAGTCTGCAGTGTTCCCCTTGACTGCGAGTGGATGTAGTTCTATCACAGACAGTACAAGTTGGTCAATAAATTGTTTATTTGAGCCATACTATGGAATTGATCAACAGATGTTTAGATGGGGCTTATCTGCATTGTGTTTACCAGGGCTTCCATGTATTTCCCTGGAATTATTGTTCATACTGAAGTCAGCCTTATGTAAGAACTTCTGAATTAAGGTTGAGAAAATAATTGTGTCTTCATTTTGGGAATTGAACTGTTGAGATCTACTACTTAAGCCATTAGCTATCGTTAGTGATTTGAAACCTTGGCTCTTCCCAGGCTTTTCCAAAAGTTTCTTGTGAGTGGTATGCAAGTGTTGGAGGTACTAGTCCTTACCATTGTTTGTCCATTGTAATAAATGTTCTTGTACTGGTCTTAACGCCATCAAAGTGAGATCATCTGCCACTGACTTCATTGCATTAGTGTTCTTTTCTTGATGCGTGTTCCTAACTTGTTTTAGCCTTTTCTGGAGTCTTGCTTTCAGTTTGACTTGGATGCAGCTTTGCAACTCTTCCTTTAAGTATGTTTTCAGTTACTTTCTCAGCATGTGTTGAGCTCTTTCCCTTTTGTTTGAGTTTTCAGCAAAGCAAATGGCATGTTATGAGACTGAGAGTCTAGTGGGAACTGTGCTTTCTGTATGCTATGGGCTGGGCTGTGAGACTGAGGCTTTTATCACTGGGCCCTAATAAAAGGGCATGGTAAAGCTTTCCTACTGTTGCTTCCAAAATTTCCCTAGAGCATTATTCAGTCAAATGAGCTGCTCTGGTGACCCTGCCAGACTCAAGCCATTCCTCTGCCCTCTCAAGGTTCAGTAGTGCCCTATTGCCAGCTGTTGTAACCTTGGCTGTCTGGCAGTTTCTATAGCAGCAGTGACATTGCAAAGATCCAGTTTCATCCATAGTCACTGAGGCAATGGAAAAGCTTTAACACAGGAACATTTCTTTTTTTTTTTTTCCTTGTAATAAATATGTCCTTGGGATTTCAGTCAGCTGGGTTTAGAGAAATGTCTTTTGTCTACTTGCTTGGATTTGCTTATATGGTAAACAATGCCAATTAATAAGAAAGAATGCATTTGGTTATATATGTAAATGTGTATATTACATTTAGCCAGGATGTTTGTGAAGGTACGGTGTAGTGATCTCACAGTATCGTCTTCCATGTAGAAATATCAGAGAAGCTCAGAAGTTCATCAATGATTAGCAGTGTCTCAATGGCACACGGGGCTTGTTAGGTGAACCTACACTTCTCTCCTACTTACTTTTCTTCCCTTATGCTTTCATACTTCTTTCTTTTCATACATGCCCCCCTCATTTACGATCTGAATGTCTCCGACTAGTTACCTTATCTGTTCGGATGTGCTGAAGGCTGATTTGTGCTCACAGAGATAGGATTGCAGTAAATGCCTCACACATGCCAATAAGCAAACAAATACCATTGTCTTCAGAACAAGATTTGAATTCATCCTGTGCTAACACACTGCACAGTGAGAAGTGACATGTCAACGAGCTGTTCATTACACAAGTCCTAGGTGTTCAATGAGGAAGGGATTATGTAATCAAAATAGTGGACGGTGATAATAATTACACCTCTTTTTCATGTAAAGCATGATGTAAATTAGTGCTACAAGGGTAGTCTTGAAAATAAAATTCTAGCTTAGGATGTAGGATTGGAAAGCTGGCATCGTTATGCACAGAATCTGGCTGTGGTATAACAGACATTAGTGAAAATAATCACCGACTGATTTACATTTCAGCGATATTTCAGATGGCACAGCTTTTGTTTCATGTGACATTGGAGGTGTCATGATGAAAAGCTACACTAATATTGCTGTAGAAATAAAGGGCTCAGGTTTGTTAAGACATGGATAACATACAGCAGGTTCTGGTCCCATTGACTACCCAAGGCACTGGTTTATGTTAGTCTCTGCAAGCATACTTACAGACCACTGCACTTCTGCATAAAAAAAAATTGCATTTGCTTAAGATACTTTGTGTTATTCACTTTGAAGGCGCAATAAAAGAGAAAAAAATGCAAGTTTAAATTTAATATAATGAAGATTTTCCATTTCTTTTAGAAGTTCAATAAGAAAAAAGACTCTACTGTATTTTCTTTATCGCTGAAGTAATTAAAAATCACTATTCTTCTCCAAATTTTGTGGCTTAAAAGATGCTTTGATATGCAGATTTTTAACTTCTCGCATATTTTGATCACGTGGAATGAGAAGCACTACATGACATCATTCTTTTGCTGTTTTTGCCTGGATGTTTGTTATAGGTGTTACTATGGTTTGTTTTACTTTCACGTTTTTGCTCCTTTCCCAGGTTCAGAACTTGACATTGCGCAGCCAGAAGTTGGGTGTGTTGTCAAGTTCCCAAAATGGCCCACCAAAGAGCAGCAGTCAAACTCAGTCTTTGTCTCTGTGCTCCAATAAACCTGTAACCAGCTCCAAGGGCAGCCAACCAGATCCCTCAGAAAGCAATAGAAAAGGCGAGAGCCCAACTCCGGAGTGTCGGAGTACACCAGTCACACGGACATCAAGCATCCATCACTTAATAACACCAGGTAGGATGAAAATGGAGCGATAAGGAAGTTACTGTAAGTGAAGTTAATTTGTATGTTACGGCTTTGTCAGAGTGCAATGCTCTCTGGCTGGGTTCTTTTAGATATTCCACATGAAGAGCATTTAATGTTTAATAGTAAATTTGCTTATTTGTTGATATGGGGTGTTACGCAGAATTTTTAGAAGCGTGATACAGCAGTGTTCTAAGATCACAATACAAGCATGATATAGCAATTGCAATACACAGCTGAATCATAATACAAACATGATTTTCCTTGCTGGTCTGTCTGTATGCTCATTGTCAGGACATGTCATCCCCAATCTCTGGGAAGCAATATGTGGTCTGAAACCACCTCAAACCTCTTATCCTCATCAAAATCTATTTTGCTGGTGGTTCTTTTATTTTTTTGCTGTCTTGTCTGTAGCATCAAAATGTTCTTATACCAAGTACTTTTATAAATCCACATGGATAGTGCCCTAAAGTCTTGGTATTTTGTATTAACAGATATATCAAAATAAGCAGTTGGTTAGATACGCATTTACGTTGCCTGCAATGCATTTGCGTTTTACCTTCCTTCTTTTGAAAGAGTAAGAGAAGTCTGTAGAATTGGTCTGAATTCTGTGGAATTTAGCTTGCCTTAATGGCAGCTTTTAGAGAAGGAGAAAGACTGCGAGGCAGACATTCCTGAGGAACTGAACCCTAGTGCTCTTAGAACTCACTTCTGTAAGGAAAAAATCCATTTTCAGTAGCAGAATAAATAATAAAAATGACAACATAAATGAGGTGTTTCTCAAGTGCTACAAACAAAGCAAGAAGTTTGCATGTGGGGGAAAATATGTGCATTTGCTGTAAGGAGTTACTGGCAAATCACTGGTTTGCTTAAAGGTGATGTGATTTCTCTGGAAGCTGCACTATTCTTAGATTCATACCTTTGAGTTTGTGTGTTCAAGTTTAGGCACATACTTGGAAATGTTTTAATATATACTGAATTCTTGGAATTTTGTTTAGTCTCTTAAAGTCATATTGCCTGAACTTCAGCTTAGCAGTTATCAACAAGCCCTGTTGATTGTGACATGCTTATCTCTTCCATTCCAATCTGTTTCAACACAAAGGCTAAATCCATTTAAAGTTGCATGAAATTCTTAAATAAGCGAAGGCTTTTTTAGCTGTAGTCTTAGAAATAGCACCAACAAGATAAGTTTAGATACTTTTATATAGAAAGGACATATATGTGTATATATATGTAAAAGGCATGGCTGTGTTTCTTTATTCATTGCTGCATTTTGCTTTGGAAATTGATACACTCCCCAAGTAAATTTCCTTGTGTACTATATGCTGTCAAAGAAGATATTTCTAAACATAGATCTGAAAAGTTGAAAAAGTTGTGCTGGTCTTACTTTAAAGTAAAACCTTCCTTTCTTTTAATATTTTTATAATGTTCTCTGGACTTAAAGAAATTAATACTAATTGTCACTTCTTTCCTCCCCCGCTCACAGCTTCGTATTCTCCATTGCAACCTCATTCTCTAGTAAAACATCAGCAGATCCCACTTCATTCACCACCTCCGAAGATTTCCCATCATCAGCTGATACTGCAGCAGCAGCAGCAGGTCCAGCCCATTGCACTCCAGACCCCTGCGGGCCAGGAGCCCCCTCCGTCCCAGCACTGTCTCCCGCTCCCAAGCCACAGTCTTCCTCCAGCTCCCAGCAGCGTCCAGTCTCATTGCTCACCTATTCACATCCATCCTCCCCCTCTAACGCTGTCCCCCACTCCATCCCAGTCAGCCCAGCAGTCCGTAGTGGTATCCCCTCCACCTTCTCACTCCCCTAGTCAATCACCCACGATAATTATTCACCCTCAAGCACTTATTCAGTCCCAGGCAAACTCCCTGGTGCCGGCAGCTCTTCAGCCAGAGCAGGCTGCTCCTCAGCAAACCACCACCAATCCGGTTCGACCAATTGCACAACCACTTAATCTTCCGTCGCATCTTCCGCTTCCATCTTCCCCCGCCGTACACATAGGGTCAGTAGATCAGCCCAGCTTAGTTTCCCCAGGCCAACAGATCGTGTCCTCCACGCCACACCAGCAATATTCAGCCTTGCCGTCCACACCTATCCCTCTGGCGGCTCCTCCTCAGCTGTCGACGTCTTCAACCCAGATTCAACAACTGCCCTTACAGTCTGTGCCGTCTTTACAAGTGCAGCCTGAAATTCTGTCCCAGGGCCAAGTTTTGGTTCAAAACACTTTGGTTTCTGAGGAAGAACTTCCTGCTGCAGAAGCTTTGGTCCAGCTGCCATTTCAAACTCTTCCACCGCCACAGACTGTTGCAGTGAATCTGCAAGTGCAGCCGTCGGTACCAATCGAAACTCCAGTGGTAAGTGGTGATATTACAGTCCTTTATTCTTTATCCTCAGCTTCTCTGAATCTGGCCCATTGACTTCAGAAGGAGCTAAACCAGGTGCAAGACAGAGCACGAGCAGAAACCTATTGATTACAGAAATGTCTTCTAAGAAAACAGTAGACATTTTCCTCTAATTTTATTTGTTGGCTTTTTGTAATGGTTCATCAGTCAAGAATATCAACCAAGAATTACAAATGTGCAACTTTTGGACTTAAAATCTTACCTCCTAGTGAAATTGCCGTGAACCTAAAGTTAAAAAAGCAAGTAAATGTATGACAACACTTAGATCAAAATGACTTTTGGTAAATAAGCCACATGGACTGTAAGCTTTTACCTCTTTGTGTTAATGCAAATATAATATAGGCAGTCAACATCTTGAGGAGGAGAATCATCTCTATACTAGGTACAAACTGTATAGCAGATTATTCAGATAACAGAGTTCTGGACAATTAATTTTGTACTAGCATTGAAAAGATCTTCATAAAAGAATAGGGGAATTTTTGATGCTGCCTTGGCCTTCCCCATCTCTGCCATTTTAATTTAGTTCAGTGTTTGCCTCAGACCTCTGCAGTTTGTAACTGAAGGTTTCGGCTTCACTCACGCTGGACCAAAATCAAGTACAGTGAAATGATATGCAAATAAAGCCTAGCAGATGGCATTGCTGGGCTTTAGTGGTAACATGCTAATGAGAGTAATGTCAGCAAAAGAACCAGCAGCTCTTGCAGGCTTTTTTTCAAGCTACCAACAGGTTAAGGAAGAAGGTGTGCTGTTTGTTTTTAATTTATATTAAGAGGCTAATGATAATCTAGCTTTCTGATACTTCATGTAGAAATTGGGCAAAAGAGCAGAAGCTGCATTTGCTTTTGACAAGGTGGTGGTTTACATCCTAATCTGCTAAACTGGCTGTCAGTAATTCATGGAAGTTTACTTAAATGGTTTTGAGGAAAATACTTCATAATCTCTTACAGCCAGTAATACTTGATAGTCTTGGTGTACTCTTCTGAAATGCTTAGTTTGATTACGCTGCTGCATAAGATGGAGAACAATTTGCAAATTTCTCATTTTGTTATAAAGCTTGCATTTTGCAGAAGTGTTTAAGTAGCTACAAATGTGCGTGTAAATAAAAATACAGTAAACTATAAAGATAAGACATCGAAAAAGAAAAATTCTCTGGCCTGTTTGATCAGAGAGCTGTGCATCTTTATATTTTGCTATTTGTAACAAAATACCTTAATTTCATTCCTCTGGACATTGTGATGTCCCCAGAGTTCATTGTTTTGTAGGCAGTTTGGAAACTAGTATTTTAGTAGGAGATTAGAAACATATTTTAACTGGTAATATCTTTTAAAAACTGTATTTATGCAACTCTTTTAAGGTATTAAGCTAGAATGGAAATCTCTCTAAAGCAATAGTTTGTTGGATGCAGATTTACCAAGTGGAGAATGTGTGTGAAGAAGAGATGCCTGAGGATCCTGAGTGTGTCCATATGGCTAGAACGCCGACGCCACCCACTTTGTCCCCACCAGCCATACCCCTGGGGAACGGAGAGGCGCTTAATCCCGATGATCCTTTGTCAGGTGAGAGCAAATGTCAAACAAAGGTAGCTGTTCTGCTTAGAAACTTCTGCTCCTTATTGGTGTTTTAAAACAAAAATCTATAATTTTGATCTTTGCTATAATTTAGTGCCGTCATTTTTAAAATAAAAGAAACTATATGAAATATATTAGAGATCCATGTGATAGAACAAATGATTCAGGCCCAAAGATGTAGCTTATATATGTATTTGGATAACATATATGACGGAAAATGCTTATTTGAGCTCTTTAGCATATACTTTTATACTAATCTTAACTAATATACTATATAATATACTTTTATACTAATCTTTATACTAATCTTAACAGGAGTGTCAATCTCCAGTTCATCTTGAGGTGATAGCTGTGTGATATGGGCAAAATACGGTTTTTCTACGCAGGAAACTAGAACTGGGTGCTTAGTGGTGTTTAGTGGCCTGATGTTGTATGTACTTGTGACCCTGCAGCTTATTGAGGCTCAAAGCATTCCTGAAAATAAATTATCTCGTTAGAAATACCTCAACTGCTCAGTCTTGAGATCAGTGTTTGAAAATACTGGTTTCTGCTCTTGACTTACAGATTTGTGATTTGTGTAGGCAATTAATGCTTATAGTTAGTAGGTACTGAGTAAAGGAAAATGTTTCCCTGAGAACTGTTTGTTGGTGGAATATTCTGTCGAGCCAAACTGTCTTGTTTTGAAGGTAAAATCTATAAACCCTAGGGAAGAGCCTGTGTTACAGGATGATGGTTACAGAGATGAGTGTGTTTATCACCTCTTAGTTCTAGAATTCGGAGCCAACGGTTGGATATAAGTGATTAATACATAATATACTTTGTTATTTTTTTCAGAACATGGGGGACTACCTTCAGTGACGTCATCAGTCAGTGCCTCAGTAATTAAATCTCCATCTGACCCTTCTCATGCCTCTATTCCACCGCCACCTCTTTTGCTTCCAGCAGCAACAACAAGGAGCAACAGCACATCGATGCCCAACAGCATCCCCAGCCTAGAAAACAAACCTCCGCAGGCCATTGTGAAACCACAGATCCTGACCCACGTTATTGAAGGGTTTGTGATTCAGGAGGGGTTAGAGCCGTTCCCTGTAAGTGTAAAAGTCACTGTGAATTTTTTTACTAATAGTTTTTGAAGCAAACTATTTTTAAGGATGGTGTTGCTTGCGGCTAGTAGCTGTTTAGATCTTGAATCATTTTTCAAATGTTGGTTGTGACCTTTTTTCCACTGATTGGTAACCTGTTTCCTACAGCATTCAGTATCCTTGTGTACTGTTTGTATTGTCTTACCTGCATAATTGGGATTAATGCTACTGTTTGCCTTGGCAGTGTCACTGGGTGACAAGGGACTTAAATGGAAACAGACACAGTGAAATAGACAGGCTGTATCCGGAGATAAATACAGACGCTACCATTTGCAGTAACTTCTTTTTACATTTGTCTGTCTACTAGATACCTCAATTTAAGTGATACCTTAATTTAAACTTCTGAGATGAGTCTGTGTTAAAATTTTGTTGTCTAAAGCAGTGGCCAAGCCCCTTACTGAGCTCCGTGTGATTAGCACTGTGTCTGGTGAGAATTACTACTGAAAATTTAAATCCACAAATGGACAGTTTAAAACCCGTGAGCCTGCCTTACTAACTGATTTAATGTCTCTCATTTTAACATTCTTTCATTTCTCTAGATATAATGTATTTCTTCCTTCGTTAAGTGTAACTGCAATCACTGCAGAGTAGCAGTGAGTCTCTGTATTTGAGAAATGGTATTTGGAGCTTTGGCACTATATAATAATGGTTCATTGGTACAGAATAGAAACTGATTCTAGTCTCAGTTACAACTGCTAAGTTGCAAATACTATTTTCAAGTATTAATTGTTCAGTTAATCACTGTTGCTTTGCTTTTATTGCAATAGGTAAGTCGTTCATCTTTGCTGGTGGAACAGCCTGCAGAAAAAAGATTGCTGGTGGAGGGTCAAATCATGAGTGTTGTGTGTGTTGAATCAGACTTGCAGAATACAAAACATGCAGACAACTCATCGGACACAGAGATAGAGGATATGATTGCAGAAGGTTTGTAGGTTTTGTTTAATTAATTTGTTTATTAAGTTGGAGACTTGCAACAGAGAAGGCTCTGGGGAGACCTTGTAACAGCCTTCCAGTACCTGAAGGGGGTCTACAGGAGAGATGGGGATGGACTCTTGATCAGGGAGTGGAGTAACAGAACAAGAGGTAATGGTTTTAAACTGGAAGTCGGGAAATTTAGATTAGATATTAGAAAGAAATTCTTGACTGTGAGGGTGGTGAGACATTGGAACAGGTTGCCCAGAGAAGCTGTGGCTGCCCCATCCCTGGAGGGGTTCAAGGCCAGGCTGGATGGGGCTTTGAGCAGCCTGGTCTGGTGGGAGGTGTCCCTGCCCAGGGCAGGGGGTGGGAACTCAATGATCTAAAAGGTCCCTTCCAACCCGAACCATTCTGTGATTCTAACATGGTAATTTTCAGTCTGACGCTGCTGTTGACTTCAGTTATGTCTTTGAATCCTGATACATCAGATAATGTTATTCAAATCCCCTTTTCAGTATTTTCAGCTCTTTGCTGCATTAGTGCTGTTTTGTTTTTTTTATCTTGTCGGTACAATAGTTAGTGTTAACAAGCAGTTTAGTGTGTTAACATCACTACAACAGACTTTTACAAATTCATAGTTAAAATCTTTCAGTTAAACTTTGATACCCGCATTTCTGTGAGCTGGCATCAGAGTTTAACAAAGAGTTTAGAACAAAAACCTAGTTTGCAATTTTTGCAAATAATTATGTAAAATTAAAAGTATGAACACAGAAGGTGAATAGCAAGAGGCAAAGTATATGAAACAGTGGCTCGGGTAAATTAGAAGTGTGAGAGAAATGTATGTGTGTTCTCTGAATTTTTCAGCAGTGTATTTTGTCTGTGATCTTAGCCACGTGGCTTGCAGTTCTTAACCCAAATGACCACAAAATAGTACATTTCAGTTTGTGCCAGTTTCACTCCTTCCCATCCTTATGATGGAGTTCACAGGTGGTGCATGGAGATAAGGGTGTTTTTTTCCAAGCCAGAAGACAAGTTGGTTTGCAGATATGGTGGGATTGTTCTAAACTGTACAGATCATGCTTTACCCACCAAGTATGCTTCAAGCAGAAGAGAGCACAGACATTCAGCGTGTGACAGGGGCTGTCTTGGTGCCTTCTACTGCCTTCTTTTGGGCCTTTCTGCTTTTTCTTTCACTTTCTTCTTCTCTCAACTGGTGTTTGAGTTCTTCAGAAGATGTAGGAAAAGTGCCTCATCATCTTACCAACAGCAGAAAAATACTCTGTAACTGTAGACTGTAGGTGCTTATCACAGAATGGGGTTGGAAGGGACCTCTGGAGATCATCTAGTCCAACCCTCCTGCCAAAGCAGGTCCACCCAGAGCAGGTTGCACAGGATCGTGTCCAGGTGGGTTTGGAATGTCTCCAGAGACGGAGACTCCACCACCTCCCTGGGCAGCCTGTTCCAGGGCTCTGCCATCCTCAAAGTAAAGAAGTTCCTCTTCATGTTTAGATGGAACTTCCTATGTTCAAGTTAGTGCCTATTACCTCTTGTCCTGTCACTGGGCACCACTAAAAGAAGACTGTCCCCATCCTCTTGACACCCACCCTCTAAGTATTTATAGGTGTTGATCAGATCCCCCCTCAGCCTTCTCTTCTCCAGACTAAAAAGCCCCAAGTCCCTCAGCCTTTCCTCGTAACAGAGATGTTCTAGGCCCCTCATCATCTTTGTAGCCCAGATCATCGTTNTCCTCGTAACAGAGATGTTCTAGGCCCCTCATCATCTTTGTAGCCCAGATCATCGTTGTAGCCCTATAATCCTTTTCTTTCTTACATGCAGCTTATCTTTTCCAAAGATAAGATTCAGTGTTTTACTTGCTTTCACAAGTCCTTTTGGTTGTAGCAGTTGCTTATTGAAAGAAAGTATTTTAAAAGGGTAATGCATTATGTCATTACAGGAGAGCTTGATTCGGAGCTGTGGGATGCCTGGTTCTCTTAATGAATCCTTTAAAAGCAATTCATGAGGACTGTAACACTTCTTTTTCATTGTTCACTATGTTTGAGGGTATACTTGCTTATGGATGGCTTGAAATTTAACAAAAAAGCTGATTAAGTTCATTGAGTAACGTAATTGAAGGTTCAGTAAGGTTCAGTTTGCTCAAGATCTAAGCTCTGACTTGCTTAGCTTTGCACAATTTTCTGCTAATCAAAGTTTTTAATTAAATGTATTAGGTATTTGAAAATCTTCTACATGCCTGCTTTGGATGAGAAAATCAAAGATAATTGTGTCATTGAAACTGACTTCTTTATGCCTCATTCCTTTCTTTAGAGGGACTGGATGAAATTGAAAATGAACTTCTGAAGTGTGAATTTTGTGGGAAAATGGGATATTCTAATAAGTTTCTACGGTCAAAAAGATTCTGCTCCACATCCTGTGCCAAAAGGTACTCTGTCTAGTTATTGCTTATCATTATTTGGTTAATGGAATAGCACCCAAATAGTATCTGATGTTGGAAAAATAAAGAAACAGTAAAAAGCGACTGCTTTCTACTTGAATTTGCAGAGTATATGGGTACAAAGGACTGTGGTAGATTATAATGTCTTGCAAGAAGATAAATAAAGGGAATTACAGAAAAATTGTGGACCTCTTTCCAGAGGGTGCCATGAATGCTGTTGGGCTTACGGGAAGGTGATGGGTGTCATGGAAGAGAAATCCATTAAGGGTTACTAAGTGTTTGGAAATGGGTGCAGAGGCTCACGAGCCACAAATCGTTACATATTTCCCATATTCCTATTGCCTTTCCCCCTGATGCTGGGCAATGTCAGAGGAAGAATGCTGGGCGGGGGGGAGTGGGGGCTTTCTTCCAGTTTTCTGGGATGTTGGGGGAAAAAAAACCCACTCAGTTTATCTTGGCATAATTGAAATGCTGCGTACATAAAAACATCCTTAAATGTTTTTAGTAACAGTTTCAAATTCTTTATTTGCATAGAGTAAAATAGAAATATTCATAAACATAAATAATTTAGAGTTTTCTAAAGCTTCTCCTTTCTTGGCAATAATAAGTGATGCCATTTGCTTGTACGTGGTTGGCAGAGGAAAACAGCTGGTTTCTGTTTCTCTTTGGGTTTAGTACTTTTATTTTGTTTCGGTTGAGAGAGAAAGAATTCATAGTCAAGATCTGAATGTAAAATCTTCCATTATTACAGCTGGAAAATTGATATTTAATCCCAGTTGTTTTAGAAATGAGGAATAGTTTCCCATTTCTAATCACCACTTAGTTCTTCTTTTTTTCATCATGTGCCTAGAGACCATCTTTCTCTTATGGCTGCTACTTTTTTAATCCCTGTGTGAGACATTCCCACTTTAAGTAGTGGGAATGTGCACTTTTGATTTGGTACTTGTTGGGATGCTACCAGTGAAATAATCTTAAAAAGGAATTTGGCCCCTTAATCTTAAATTGGGATTTTTTGCCTCTATCCTCCTTTGACTGGGTGTCACCCAGGTAGAGAAAAAGAATGCAACAGATTCAGTGTGACTTCAGGCTTTTAGTGGATGTTTTAGGGAAGAGGGATTTGATTATGATAAAATGCAAAGATATTTCCATCATGGAAAATTTTTAAGAAGGAGAAGGACGGACATCTTCCAGGGAGGGTCTAGGTGTACCTTATCTTGCATCAAGACAAGGGGTTTGAGTAAATGGCCTGTGAGATGCCTTTCTCTTGTATTTCTGTGGCAGCTGCTGTTGTCTTTAATTAGGCAGCGTTTCTACAACACTGTAATTTTATGGTTACTTGATTGACTTCAGTCCAAAGACCTATTAGTGCATTATTGAATATATCTTACTTCTTTAGGCACAGCCTTAGTTGCACTAAGAAATTTGGGCTGTTTACGTCAGACAAGACCAGTCGTTGGAATCGGAAGTCAGATAGCCAAAGTCTTGGGCGACGCGGGCGTCGACCGAGTGGCCCTGATGGGGCGTCACGAGATCATTTTCTTAGACAGGTCTGTGGAATATTTGCTTCAAACTATGGCATTGTTTTGGGAATTACAAATAAAATATAATACTGTAGTGTATTTGTACTACATTTTCCAGCTTCCAATTACTTATCCATCTGCAGAAGAAGATACGGCTTCTCATGAAGATGCTGTTCCAACTGCCATGACCACGCGTCTGCGAAGACAGAGTGAAAGAGAGAGAGAACGTGAACTTAGGGAACTGAGGATGAGGAAAATGCCAGAGAGCATTGACTTGTTACCAGTGGTTCAAGCCGACCCATCGGTGTGGACTGTCGATGAAGTTTGGGCCTTTATACATTCTTTGCCTGGTATGTAACGTGCAATAACTTCAATAACTTGTTCCTTTTGATTTGTTTTTTTTTTAACAGGAAAATTCCTTGCTTTTTAGCAGCAGTGTGATGAGGAGGTGGCGTGGGAACAGCACTAGTGTACTCGTTAGTTGGTGATAGAAACCGGAATGTGATTTGCTTCCTCTTGCTTGTTCCTTCAGCACAAATCCCATGTTGATAGAACTAGTTCCACTTCTGCTGTTGCATCCCAGCTGATGGAGATTAGAGCTGTTCCTCCCTTCAGTCTGACTTCTCTCCAGAGGTCAGTAGACAGATCAGACACGCTTCCTCCTTTTACACGTCTGTCTTCTCTGCCCTCCTTACTTGCTGATTATTCAGTAGGAAAAGCAAGAAGAGAATTATTTCCCTTTATGCAACTGAAAAATTTGAAAGACCTGTCCTGATACAAGATGTTAAAAAAGAAAAAGCAGGTTTCTTCTATAAAGCTAAACTTTGTTTTCCGTAGCTTTGCTCACTGACAGAAACGCAGAGAACTTCTGCACATGGACTCTGCATCCTGGTAGACAGAGTCTGCTCTCAGAAAAAAATAAATGTGTTTCTCTTTATTTACAAACTTTTCTTTAGAATATTCAGAGTTACCTTTATATCATCTTCGGGTTACTTGACATTTACTTATCATTTCCTAATGATACCAGCTTTATCATAAGCTTTATCTTAAGCTTTAAAGTTTCACTCCCCACTCCTTCCCTAGGCTGCCATCCTATCTGATCAGATACTGTAATCCTTCCAGGTAACGAGGCAGGTCTCTGTAACAGCAGTCATACAGCAGTTGCTTACCCATGTAACTCACATATCAAAACATTGACATGGGTTACATTTTTTTTCTAATTTTCTGCTTTTTCTGGAATGTTAAACCATTTTTCTATGTTACCCCATTAGGCTAATAACCTGTAAGGAATTATCTTCATTGCTAAGTCATACACAGGAGTTCTGACAGATAATCTTACATAAAGTATGTCAGGCAAAGAATTGAGTAAGAGATGTCTTAAATCAGCAAAAGCCATTCTTGAAGTACCTTTTGATAGTTTATAAATGACAATTAAGTTACATTATCTGCTTCTGGGAACCTGCAAAGATCTGTGACAAGCAAAGCTCCTTTGGTTTAAGACGTGGTCATTCGTGTTTGTGTACTTTAGCTGTGTTACTGGAATAGAACTGTCTCTCTGCTGGTTTGAGTTACTATTTTTATAGATTTGTGGCTCTAGTTAATTCAATAACGTCTTGACCTTAGGTTCTGCAAAAGAATAAACTTCCTGTCCTAGAAAACTTAAAGTACCACATAAACACAATTCACTTGCAAGTATAAAACCAAAAATATTCTTCTTAAAATGTGGTTTCTGTTCTGAAACCATTACTTTTAGAATATTTCACCAGCTGCTGGATCTATGGGTTTTTTTGTATTCTATAAACAAGGTAGTCTTTGATGTTTAAACACTTTATATTTCTTTGCATTTAATGAAAATGTATTATAATTACTCATTCCTATTCATATTAAGACCTAGTTTCCCAAATACCTTTTTTTTAAAAAAGTTCAATAGGTATTTAAAATTATGTTCCCAACCTGCCAGAATTTTTATTGTTATGTAGCTACATTCATGGGTTTTGGCAATTTTGGGGTTTATTTTATTCAATGTATTCTTAAGCTATTCTCTTTGAAAAAATATTTTTTCATGTACTGTCAGAGCTGAATAATACAAGAAATAATATAATTGACTTCCGTTATGCTCTGTTGCAATATATACTTGGTGCAGACCATCTGTCATGTCGTAGGGGACAGTGATTTGTCAGCATTCCATAAACATTAGGGACATCTGGTTTGATTGACAGCTTTCTGCAGACAGTCTGTAGCTGAGATCTAACTATGGAGTCAAGTGTCCCTGTCAGGCTTTTCCTGAATTCCTGTGCAGTCTTTTGGAGAAATGAACATTGTAGGACACTTTTACCCTTACTTATTTCCTCTCGGGGGTAGAGACAGCAACAGTTTAAGCCCCAGTAGAGTTGTGTTCCTCCTTTCTTTCTTCAGTTGCAAGATTAATGGTCTTTCATCCGCTTCCCATCCTTTTTTTAGTTAAGTTCTTGCACAACAACCAATTGTGAAAGCGCTCGGATGAGGGGACTGAAACGCATTCAACAGTCATCCTTTGCTTTTCCAAAATTACTTTGATAAAAGGTATTTTAGAAGTTGAATGGAAATGCTTTGTGTCCTGCTTAAAGGAAAAAGGCTGCAACATCCACCAGTTGTTTTCTATTTTAATAGGACCACTTTTGTTCTGAAATGTAAAAACTTTTCTTGATCTCCCAGATTCTTTGTAAATGCTGTGGTCTGACAATCACTGTGTTGAGGTCTCAAGTCTGACATACGGCAATACCTTTCCCAGAAATACATCCTTAATTCTGATTAAAAGTTACCCAGCTGTTACTGAGTGACTGTTTTACTTTGGGGATTGTAGTTTATACAGTTGTAACCTGAACTACAGAGGTTTAGAGGTGTAGCTGGAGGCGACAATAAAATTCCATTCTTTGTGAAAAGTTAACCTTTTCTAACCTTGTATGCTACAACTACTACACAGTAATAATCCAAATGAATTAAGGTTTGGATGTCTATACTTCCTTCCACGTTTCCTTTTTAGTTGTCTCTTACACATCTGTAAATCCATCAGGAAATTAGACTTAGCTATTCTTTATAGAATTTAAAGCTGAACACACAAGAGGACATGAAATTAGTCAGTTGCTCTCATCTGGGGTGGAAAAGGAGTTCTTCACAGTATTTTCATATCTCTGTAATAATATGCTTTAGAACAGGGGAAAATATAAAAATACAAAAAAAAAAAATTAAAAATAGGCCTAACAGAGGAATAATTGAAAACAGGAATGGAAGGTCGAGCACAAATTAAAATGTGCCAGACAGGCTCTGAGGCAGATGGAGAGACCGCTGGATTGAGAACATAAATATATAGAAAACGTGGAAAACGTGGCTATGGGGAAAGAAGCTTCAAATAAATAACTGACAAAGAATGCTCTCACGTTGTTAGAAGCCGTTTGTCCATCTAACAGAGCTGCTGTACAGCCAGGCATAACTGACTGCTGCTGCTTAACATGCCCAGAACCTCTTTTGAGGAACCTTTGGTTTCCACAGTTCTCTTCAGTGGAAAGGGGCCCTCGGTTACTTGGGACAGTCTAACCCATGGAGAGCCCCCTTGCTTATGTTGTAGGCTCAGTAACCTGAGAGCATGTGATTTCATGTTCAGAAAAAGAGTTTATAGTTATATTTATAATTAAAAAAAAGTAAAATCCAACTAGTATAAAGTTGCATTTGTGAAGTGAGTTACTGCTGTGTATAGAATATTCTCTCAGGTAACTGATGATAAATATCTTTGTGGGAGAGTTCTGCTAAAGCCCATAAATCAAAATTCTGTTTACTTTATGCAGTGGTGGTAAGATATAGATGGAATTAACATCTTTTAGAAATTGTAGCTATGTGAATTTTCTCACAGAGTTGTACATAGCAGTAGAATATGCATGTCTTTTTATTGCTGGAAAGAACCCACTTGAATTATGCTCTTATTTGATTGCTTCTTCAGTGGTATTTTGCCAGTCGCTTTCAATTGTGAGATGATGGTGAGTGTTCCTCTTAACGAAATGAGAAATTGGACTTGAAATTTCCAATGAGTAATTCTCCAATAATTACAGTGTGTAATTAGAGGCTGTAGTAAAAATTACTTTCAGATTATCCTGGAAATTCCCATCGTAGTATTGAACTCTTGCATATACCTTGAGTTCCACAAGCTAAAGGGACGAGCATTGGAGATTGTGCACCTGAAAAGCTCTCGGGTGGACAGAGTCATTGCATCCAAGAATGCACATTTCTAACCCAGGAATTCTTTTTTTCCTCTTGCCTTGCAGGTTGTCAAGATATTGCGGATGAATTTAGAGCACAAGAAATTGATGGACAAGCCCTCCTCTTGCTGAAGGAGGATCACCTTATGAGTGCAATGAATATTAAGCTTGGACCTGCGTTGAAAATCTGTGCACGTATCAATTCATTGAAAGAATCCTAAATCCTAAAGGGGTGAACGTGAAGGTTTGAACAACAGTTTCTCAGTGACAGAACTGCCAGTAATACGCCAGCATCTTCACTGTGGCATGAGCGTTACTGTGATGCTTTGTTAAACATACGGGCTTTTCCCCACATAAAGACTTAAAAAATATTCCTTTGATTATACCAGGTGGTCCTCTGTAGTTTCCAATAATTAACAGGTTCAGGGTAAAGCCTGAGTAAAACTTTGAGTTGAAGCGGGAGTTCATGGAAAAACATGAAGTGAAACATGCTGTGGTAGGTTAAATATTCCCCAACATGTACTTTATCTTATAAGTTTGATTAACACCCCAATCTAAACGTTTAAATTATGTTGCTGTATTCTGAAAGATTTTTCCCACATACAGCAGTTTTTGGACTGAAATAACAGAAGTGTCCACAGATGCTGTGGAAGCACTAATAACAGTAAAATGCTATGCATTTAGTTGTGCTCTCTTGAGTTTCTTTTAGTCTTGAGCAAATTGTTTGTAAAGGGGTAGGTTGGCAGCCGGTTTTCCTTGTGTAGGCTTACCCTCAGCTCTGCCACTGTAGTATTTTCTTGAAGCCTGGAAATACTATAAACCACGTAGATGTCTCATCAAAATCCTTATCGTCGGGCTACTGAAATGCAACGGCACGATCCTCTTGCCAGAGGCAACTGAAGCACATGTTACTTTACTCTTTGTATGCTGCTATCTACTAAGAGGGCATTAAGTTGTTAGGTTTGTGGTTTCACGTGCTGCTAGTTCAACTAGACCAGCAGTTCTCAGCTGGGGGTTCAGAGTGGACCCTGACAAGGTCTGAGAAGACTCGGGGTTTGGGTTCCGAAAGGCGTGAGGGGCTGAAAATCGCAGCCAGGACTAGCTCATGTGGAGACAAGTGTACTTTAAAGACTGGAGGTGGAGAAGGGGTAGCGTAGCTCAGATGCTCTTGTTCTTGATACCTCTTCTAACTTGTCTTTCCCTGTAGCACATTCCCATTGCCTCTCTGGAAGCTTCCAAGCACCTTTTATTTGTCCGCTGGCTCGCATGAGCTGGGCTTGCAGTAGCCTGAGGAAGGAGCAGGGTGAGTTGCTCGATGAGGTCCCTCCAGAGCTGGGCCTGCATGAGGGACCTTCAGGGGGGCCAGGAGGGGTGTCCCCACCAGGGAGCTCTGGGAGAAATCTCTAGGGACCCTGCTTTATTTCGACCTGGACACTGCAGACCCGGGCGGTGGGATGAGTGTCTCCCTCCGTCTCCCCTCTCTGTGTGGAACAAATACATGTTTCCCCAGTTACTCTCAGAATCTACTTGGGCTGGGAGGCAGCAGCACCTTCTTGGCCTTCGCTTCCCCGTCACCTGTGTCCGGACACTCGTGGATGTATTTTGTACCTTCTCTTCCCTCCCTTTTGCAGCTCTGCTCCCCTTATGTACAGACCTAGATCCCTAAGCTCCTGTGCAGGGAAAGAAGGGTATGTGTGCCGATAGAGTCGTCGTGTATATTTGAATTTAAATATGTGTATGTGTCTACAAATAATGTATTTTGTATTTTATGCGGATTAATGCATAATATATGATTGTGTAGGGCGATGTTCAGGGGGACCTTAAAGTATTTGTGAAAAGAAGAGGAACTGACGTAAAGTTTGAGAACTGCTGACCTAGATCAAAAGGAGTCAATGCACATACACTGGCTGAGAGGAAGGTTTATGACAGGTAGATTAATACATATATTATTTAACTGATGATCTTGAAGAGTAATTTGGGATTACAGAAAAATCTGTGCTTCGTTTTCCTTTAATTAGGCTATTGCTTTGCTTTTATTAACAGACTTTCTACCATTATCTTCTAGAGATCAAAACTACAATCGTTGTTAATTACAACTGTTTGAGCTTACTAATAGCAGATGCTATTAATATTTTTATTAACCACTGAAGCTCCAAGTTAAGACAACCCATTGCTGTTACGTGCTCATACGTGGTGAGAGCCCTTACCCGAATGGCACCAAAGGCTTTAGAGGATTCATTGATGTCTGGGTTTATTTTGGAGGGAAGTTGCTAAGCACTTTCTCTTTTTTTTTATTTTTTTTTTCCTGTCTTCAGTTCCTGTTGTCAAATAAACTTCTCAGTTGAAGGTTCAACGTTTGGCAATGTTCATTTGAAAGAGATTCAAGTGATGGAGACAGCAGGTTCCCATTTGTAGCATTTCTGTAAGATACACCCTGTAGCATAGCTGTAACATAGGTTCGAAAGGATGCGTTCTGTTTTGATGAGCAAATTGAAGACTAAAGAGATCTTAGATATTTATCCTTTGGCTTTTGTCTTAAAGTTTCATTATTTTTATACGAAAATTTCACTGGCTAATTTTTAATCTGTCTTCTGATTGTACCGTTCTTTGGCAACGTAAACAGTAGGTATACGTTAATGTGATTTGATAATGGCTTAAGGCATATTTGAAAACGTGCAGTTACGAGTCTTACTTAAACCTGCAGTTAATCACGGTGTCGTTACATGCATGAGAATCTCACCCTTGTTTTAATTTGGCTTTATTAGACAGCTTTCAGGAGAACTTCTACAGCTTGTGTTTCTGTGGGACTCCCGGGCGCAATCGCTGGCAGATGCTGGGGACTCAGAGCAGACCCGATTAACGCGTGTCTCTGCTGGGTCCTCTGGTGCACGACATCTTCTGGGGTTTTGGGAGAGCCAAGGATAGCAAGTTACACTTTAAATATTCATGAATTCAGCAACTAAGGCTGTGGGCCTTGTGCATATTGAAAGTTTTTTCTCCTTGAGTGATTTTTTTTGGCATTAAGCAAAAACATTACAAACACATCCCAAGTAAAAAAGTTTTAAACTTCCAGCATGTATTAGCTTCTTGCTGAATTACCCCAACTGCGTACAGTGAGGAGCTAGAAAAAGGAGATCTTAAGAGATATATATTTTTCCATCTGGAAAGAATTACAATTTGAGCACAATTGTATATTCATAGAATAGTGATCATAAATTTAAGTGCAATACAGAACGCTTAAGGAGCATTTTAATTGTGTGTTAAAAACACTGTATAGTTTCGTGGGGTTGTTGAAAGGCTGTAGTATTGTTCATGGCTGCTAAATCAGGGTGTCCTCGCTGATGACAGGATTAGGCTAAAAGCACTGATTCAGGAGGCGTTATCTGTGTTTTGAAGACTTGTGTTGCCCTCCGTTACCTGGCAGCTTTCTGCAAATTTGACCTTTAAAAGAACCAGGAAATATTCTGCACCCCCAACCTCCTTTTCAAGTCATCTTTGTGTTATGGCGTTAGCAAACCAGTACTCACCAGGAAGGAGGCGTGTAAAGAATGAAGGGGTTTATTAACGAGTGCCAAATCCTTCTATTTAAAATTGGAAACCCCATAGAGTATCTCATTAAAATCAATGTTGATTTCTAAGGGAGTCTTCATATGAGGAAAGTAGAGAAGTTTCTCATAAAGGGTTAACACTTCAGCCGCTGTTACCATTAATATCAAATAATCCTTTAAGAATTAAAGACTGTAAAGCATTTGAATGGTATTAGGCCATTAATTGCTGTCACAGCACAAGTGATGCACAGAGGAGATAGAGCAGTGCTTGGCTCTAGTTGTTATTATTTCAGATGCTACCAGTTTCCTAGGATGACATCTTTGTCTGTCTGTCTGGCAGCGACACTGGGGTCCTGTTTGAGAGTAACAGTTCCTGGTTACGTGTCGGGACTCAAGGTTCAGCGTCGGGACTTCCCAGAGAAGGGAAAACACAAAGGGAAAAACTTCGGAGTCATTAGGAGGGTAATTTAGATCACATCAGGTATCTCCCTCCATAAAAAGTCAAGGATAAAAGCAGGCTTTAAAATATGCAATTTTAAAATGCTTAAAAATTAATGCAATTTAAACTAGTTATTTAGCAGGCTCGGGTGCCAGAGTTGGACACTGCATGAGGATCTGCAGTGCCACTGTCACCTACTGGGTGGGTGCAGCGACAGCCTAAAGCTTGATGCTTTTCCCCAAAAGAGTGTGGAGGAAAGAATTTGACAGTAATACAGTGATATCACATCAGTACGTTAATACTTGGCTTCGGCTGCATGTTGTGGCTTCCCTGTTAAAAAAAAAAGTTTTAAAAATGTAAAATGGCTTTATCAGCGCCGCAGCAACGATGGGAATTCTGCCCCATCAGGATAGATGGGGTTGTGTAAACTTTAATTAGGGGTTGAGAAGCTGAACCACACCGATAAATAAAACACACGGGCAGCTTTACCCGGCTTCTCGCAGCTCCCGGTCTGTGCGTGTTAACGAATCGCAAGGGCGAGACTAATCACACCGAACAGAACCATCCAAAATGTACGTTCTTGAAAATAACTTTGCCTTCATCTGGTGTTAAATGAATTTTGAATTAGGAATTTTCCCTAGCCTGCCAAGTCTGCAGGGATTAGTTCTTTTCGTGATCTTCTGGAATGCCTGGTGCATTGCTGTATTTGAGAGATTTGCTGGTTTTTTAAATGGAGTGAGGTTTTGTAAATATTTTGTCAATCCCATTTCAAAGGGTGTCCGGTTTATATAAAACCTGAAGAAATGCAGTGTCAAAAAAAAATGTATTCACATACGGTTTATCCTATAGCATCTCAAGTGCTAAGTAACAGCAATTAAAATTTGAGGGAGCAGGGAGTGATTGCTTAAGGTTGTTTTTCAAGTTAAGGTTGCAGGTGCTTTCCTCCTTTTAACATGGAAATAGAATTTCCTCCAAACACATTTTCCAGCAGAAATAACTTGTGGTGCCAAACACTTCCAACTGTGTTGCTAAGCGTTGCCTCCTCTGATTGCACTAATTTTAAAATTCAATTTTTGATCATTTCCTGTCCTTTCGATGGCCTTTTTAACAGATTTTCCCCAAATCGTTTTCTGCAGCTTAAAAACGCTCATGTCCTTCTGGTGACATCACTGGCACATCAAAGGAGTCTACCCCAGACTCTGGGTGAAGGAAGCACTACGGGGTGTGGGGGGGAAGTAATAAATCAGAACGATAATTGGACTTTGATATATTGCAGAAATGCAAGATTAATATATGATTGAGATATGATTGTGTATTCTTATGGAGTCATATACGGAAATATTCTTTTATAAGAAATTTTAGCCCACGTAGCATTAAATTCCTGCAATCTATGTCTATAATTGATATATAATAATGTAAATGATAACCCAAAATTTAAATTTTACAGTTGAAGAGCACACAGTGAACTATGTAAAAAAAAAA
>JAHREE010000175.1:1477598-1581108 GCA_033628505.1 Tringa tobata | reverse complement strand
CACTCGTAGCCCTGTTGGTAAGTTGTCACTGGTGTCACTCACTGGGACTCGTAGCCCTGTGGGTAAGCTGTCACCTGTTGGTAAGTTGTCACTGGTGTCACCCTTTGGGACTTGTAGCCCTGTTGTTAAATTGCCAGTGGTGTCCCCTTTTCGGACTTGTAGCCCTGCTGGTAAGTTGTCACCTGTTCATAAATTGTTACCAGTTTCACCCTTTGAGGCTCATAGCCCCGTTCGTAAGTTGCCACCTGGTCACCCATTGAGAGTTGTAGCCCTGCTGGTAAGTTGTCACCAGTGTCGTCCTTTGGAACTTGTAGCCCTGTTGGTAAATTGTTACCTGTTGGTACATTGTCACTGGTGTCACCCTTTGAGACTCATAGCCCTGTTGGTAAGTTGTCACCGGTGTCACCCCCGCAGAGTCAGTCACGAGGAGTGGGGATGCTGATGTCCCAGTGGGCTCTGGAAGAGTTAATTTCTGTTTCTTTCCTGGTCTGGAAGAACTGGAACTTTCAGCTTTAGCTGGAAGAACTCTCATATCCCTCCCCATCTGTGGAACACTCCATGGGGAAGCACACTCCATGAAGAAGCACAATCCCATGTGAAATGCCCTGGATTTGTGGGTGTCCACAGGCACGGAACTGAACACAGCATGCTTCCAAGTGTGTGACAAATCACCTTCTTGCAGTATGTCACTACTTTTTGTCATTCAGCTAAATCTGAATATTGCAGAAGTCAGCCAATGCTGTACTTGCAACACAGTTCAAATTCTTAACATCATATAATGGTTTTATAGAACACTTCTGGCTTTCAAATCACCCAAAATTGTACAGACCCCTCAATACTGTGTATTTATTCTCTTCCACAAGAGAATGGCTCTCTCAATTCTGTCTTCCTCAGAGATCCTTAACAATTAAGAAGAGATAAAGAGAGAGGTTAGGGAATACCCATTATTTGTTTTAAAGTAATGATGAATTAAAGTAGGTAATTGTGAAAGTATGTATGAAACCTTCAAAATGGGCTGGCTTTTTGGCTTGCCCATCCTGTAGCAATCTACTTAACAGAATTTAAAAATTCACAGCAACAGCTTTTTTACCTCTTCCAGATCAAACTTGCTAATTTAGTTTTCCATTTGTTCTCTTAATTCCCATCTACCAACCCGCATAGGATAGGAGGACATATAGTATGTCTAGTGTTCATTGGGAAGGAAACATTTTGTATTCTCTTTCTTGCAGGAGGCAAAGCTGTGTGTGATCTGTGTGGACAAAAGTACCAAGTGGCCAGTAGGACCTGTTCTGAAAGCAAATAACTCCCTGGAATTAAATTCAGGTGTAAGTAGAGCTGCTTTTTTTTCCTCTCTTCCTCTCCTTCCCTGGTTCATCTCAAGAATGAAATAACTTCAGAAAATAAAAGAAATTTGGGGTGGTGGTTTTTTTTTTTTTTTTTGTGGAAAAGCAAGGTGATCGGTGTTATCTGAGGGATTTTTTATCTGAGTTATTTAAGTCTGAAAAAATGTTACAGCTTAAAGTAATCTCAAGCAGCATTCCCGTCAGCAATATTTACTTACCCAAAGAGTACTTACTCAGACTGTTGCACAAATTGCAATATAATGAGAAAAAGTTGACACCTGAGGTGGGTGTTTTACATCCTGAGCACCCAGTCCACAGCGTGGTCACACTCGGGAGTGTCTGAATGGTGATGTTCTCCAGGAAGAGCTCGTTTTCTTCTTCTTAGTTCTAATCCGAAGCAGCGAAAGTGATTTTTCCCAGTGGGAATTTTTTGGATGGTGTGTTTCTGGCCATTTTGTTTGTTTCTGATCATGGCTTGCTTTATGACAGCAGAAACTACTGTACTGGCCTATATGGGGAGATACCTGGATGGTGGAAATGAGCAACCAGGAAGGGAAGGGGTGGGTTTAAACATATTTTTTTCTGCTGATAAAAATCCTAATGAGCATATGACGTCCAGAGTGTGCAGCACAGTGTGTCTGCTCTGCCTTGGTGAGCTCCTGCAGGAGCACTGCACTGCCCAAGTGACACCCTGAGTTGATGTTGGGACTACTTCTTGGCTTCCTTTCCCTTCACCAAGGCATTTGAAAGCTTGCTTATTACTCACTGATTACTCTCAAGTGATTGTTTTCTGCATTTATCTTCACGTGCAGCCATAGAAAGGCTTAAGAAATTAATTTATATTTGCATGCAGGCAAGCTGTGTGTGAAAATAAGATGGGAGACTGCCTCCTCCAGCAGAAAGGTAGATGAGATGGTACAGCAAATCATAGAATCCTAGATTCATAGAACTGTTAGAGTTGAAAGGGACCTTCAAGAGCATCTAGTTCCGCCCCCCTGCCATGGGCAGGGACACCTCCCACCAGACCAGGTTGCTCCAAGCCCCGTCCAACCTGTCCTTGAACCCCTCCAGGGATGGGGCCGCCATCTCACGCAAAAGCAGTTTGTGCAATTTTCAGATGATCATGTTGTGGTTCTAAGGTGTCTCTGTAGCCGCAAGATAATTTGCATAGAGGCTTCCTTCCTCCTGTCTTCTTCAAGACTGTTTCCTGCTGCTGGTTGCTCGTATTTTGGGTTCTGTTGTTAAACTTAACCGTTAGTGTAGGACTTTAGAACAAAGGGGGAAAGAACATGAAAAAAAACCACCACTAAACACTCTAATTTAAAATCTAACTGGATCTGTTTCTGAAAGAAACAAGAGGGACTGAACAAAGTTAGTGTCCTCACAGGAGAGGGATCCGTCTGTGCCCTCTCCTCCTGTCTGCTCAGCTCTGGAGCCCCACAGTTCACCGCGGCTTCTGAAGTCACTTAGAAAACCAATGGAGAACAGTAGATTTTCTGCATGTTGCTGCTGCCTCACCCTCAGTGCTGCCTGATTTAGGGCCAGGAGCTTTCCTTCAGACAGAGGTAGCAGTAGATGATGACTTACTTGCCATTACGTGAAGGAATATAGGGAATGTTTCCAATGTAGTTATCAATGGATCTTTACTTTTCAGTTCTTCCTGTTTGGGATGTTTTGTGATAGTGGCTATCTGCCCCTTTATTCAGTTGAGCAGAAGGGATAAATATAAGCTTCACCTTTGTGTATTTCAAGAAATCTTATGTTGGCATCTTGGACACCTCAAACCACGTGGGAGCAAGATGGGGAGATTTATGCATTTATGCATTTTGATGTCATGTGGAGGGAAAGCTGTACGCTGCAAAGTGAACTCCTGGAAAAAATGGTTATGAAAAATCAATATTCTGGGTTGTGACTCAGTTTGGAGACGAAGGGCCGTAACAGCCGTGAGCAGAGCTGGCAACAGACCACGGTGAGTGCAGAATGTTGTCTCTGGAATATATTTGTACGTGGAGATGAGTGCCCATCTGATATGGCCTTTCCTGTGTCCTGTCCTTTTTCCTGGATGTGCCTTTGGCTGGGCGTTGCCAAGCTGAGCGCGTTTAATGCCCCGAGAGGTTTTATGCCTGGTCAGCACAGGATTAAGCCACCGCAGTTTTGCAGTGGCTGATGAGCAAGCGGTTGTGGAGCTGCTGTTCCTGAAAGGCCGCCTGTCTCGGAAACACAGTGTGGTGTTTACAAAGATTTTAATTTATTAATAAGATAATTAAATAATAAAATCTTTAACTAACTTTATTTTTTAAAGAAGAAAATACTTGACCAGTATCCCATTTAGAATGTGTTTTCATTTACTTTTCAGGACTATTTTAAAAGCACAGACGACGTCCGTTTGGATCTTGATTTGACTCATTCGAGGTGCTCACCTTAAAAGTAGCAGGTTTGTTCTCAGGAAGTTCTTGTTGAGAAGCAGCTGTAAATATTTCCACAGTAATTTTAATCTGAAGGCATCTTGTTATAGAATTCTAACTCTGCCTATTCAGTGCAAGTCTAGTAAATGCAGTACACGGTTATTGCCAGCCTTGATGTGTTTTTCAGAAGCAGCGTTCCTGTGATCCGTGTCACCGTGTCACACTTCCACTGCACAAGGTAGAACCTTTCCCGCTGCTCATGATGGCACTGCAGACTTTTTGGTTTTGGCTTGTTTTTGACACAAAGGATTTTTCAGGGAACTAGAAGAAAGACGGGAAGCGTGAGGCTCTGAAAACTACATGACACCAACCAGTAATTTATAAACCCCAACTGATGGCTTGCTGGTGACAATTACAAATGTTCAGGCTGAAGCCAGCATGGAGTGCAAGGTGCGATCCTACTCTCGTTATGTTGCTCACAAACAACAAAACAGAGTTAGGAATCTTCTGTAACGTGGTAGTATATTACTGTCTCCCACTAGACTTCCTTTTAAAACAAATTCTGTGGTGGGGCTGTCATGTAAAAGGAAGCTAAAAAGGGAGGAAATGTCATTACAATCCCACCGTCAGCCTGAAGAATTCAAAACTCCATCTTCTGCTTCCCAACAAACTGCCTTTCTTAATTATTGGTTGAAGACCGATAGGCCAGAAAGAGGAAATAAGAATTTACTGTTAAGGCTACTAAGAGTCACGCAGGACTGTTCTCTGTGTTTCATTTATTGGCTAGTAAAGCTAAACTGCAGGAGTGTCTGGTGAGCACCTACACCCTTTCCTGGATCCAGGCTCCAAAGCACTTTCAAGAATCTTTTGTAGCCTTTTCTGTTTGTTTCTGGTTTACATGATGATGTTTAATGGTGGTCACCACCTGTAGAGAACCCTTTGATCTGCATCTAAAGCATGATCAGTGTTTACCGAGTCCTGTTAGCCCTCTCTTTAACTTGCACTGAAACTGTTTGCGTAGTGCTGTTACTAACTCTAAACTAACTCCTCTCTCAAAAGCCTTTTATCAAAAAACAATTATTTTCCTGAGTGATTATTATTTTCACATTGAAAAAAACCAAAGGCATGGAAAAAAGAATGCCTGCTGTGTCAGCCAGTAAGTAATGGACTCTTTGTGGACACAACCAGGAAACGTGCCTTTTGTTTTCCTGCACCTGTTGCTCTATTACAAATAAAATCATCCAATGTTTCATTAATTAAATGGAGAAGCCCTAATGAAATTGTACCAGCCGTTACCAGGAAAACATTCAGCAGCTGCCGGGTCCCAGTTCATTTACACTGATAGGATTGTTTTATCCTTCTCCTTATGCTCAGAGCGAGGAAGCTGCGGTGCAGTGTCGGGTGTGCAGCAAAGCCACAGGCTGTTTCACACCACTCCCCTCTGACGCCTTTTGAAGCAGTATTTAATCAGAATCAGTAACAAAACATGCTCAGCAGCTGAATACCTGTGACTTGTAAATGTTTGCTAGAAGTCAGCACGTGTTGCAAACACATGCGTTTTGCAAACACCAGCTTCCAGTGGAAAAGCAGGTAAAGATCTACTGAATTATTCTGATTTTATAGAGGGATTGATCAGAGAGGTTAAGAACCAAATCACTCCATCCTTTTTATCAGACAAAACACCCGGGTAGCCTGAGGAATCCTCTGGAGAGAGCTGGGGCTCAACCTTGTTCAATATAGTTAAATATCACCACTCTGTCCCTACCAGAACTGATCTGTTTCTTCTGTATTTACACGTCAGTACATCTCTCACACGGCTGTGCTGGAGAGTAGCTAGAGGCTCCTTCGCAGAACAGGCTGTAGTTCCTAGCAAGAGTTGCCTAATTTAAAAGAAAAAGGTAAACCCCACGAAGAATTTACTCAGATATAAGGAAGTAAGGGAAATGCAAGCTTTCTAGAACTCAGAAATAATATGTATAGAATCTATATGTATCAAGCCTTTCTGTCTGAAGAGTGGACCTGAAATTATGTGCTGCAGTGGGCTTCAAGCAGTTGTTGGTGAATGGTGTTGGCATCCCCAGAATCAAGTCAAGTCAGGGAGACCACCGGCTCCTGGGATGCTGGATCTGTGCCGCTTTGCTTTGTGGAGGAAGGGGGTGAATTTGGAAGTTAAAAGGACTCAGCTCTCCCTTAATAAGTAAGTTAAGGCCAGAGCATCTGTCATGGGATGCTTAAGGGCCAGCACTGTTTTAAAAAATCACCCCAAGCTAATGGCAGTGCATAGCAATGCAGGGCACCTAGAGTGTAATCGGGCCAGAGAAGGGGGAAGGACACATCCCCATCACGAACAGACGGGCTTTGTCATTTACAGTCAGAACTGAGACATTCTCTATTTTTCTTGGTCTGCCCTTCTTCACATTGTGTGATGATCTCTGAACTCCACCTGTTGTTATTTCTACCAGAAACTGAAGCAGGCCTAAATAAGCAAAATATATATATATCCTGGAAAATCTGTATATTAAAAAAAAACCACAGAAAAATCTGCTACATAACAGGTGAAAGTAAATACTCCACTGCTATAAAGGTACTTCACTATTCCAAAGTTGCTTATCATCATGAGCAGCCCCACCAGCGCTGTAACGTTTCTACAGGTGAAGAAATATGCAAGGTTGTAAAAAAATACTTATTAATTATTTCTTAATTGCTAGAGAAAAATCTCCCTTTGTTTAAAGACCTCAAGTGAGCTGAGGCGATTGTATCTGTACCAGAGCAGAGCATACTTGGGTGTAACATCTCCATTAAATACTGATCTGCATTAAATACTCACTTGTGTGTTGACAGGAATTAATTAAAAACTTAGGAATAATTGTTATTTTCTTGCAAAGAAAAATAATCAGAAAATTATATTTGGCTTATAAAGTACTGGGAGGAGTATCAGTAAGATAAGTCACCTTAGACTACTCAAAATGGGTAAGAACTTTGAAATACCCGATATAAAAGTGTCCTGATAAATAACTAAAAGTGGCCAAGTACCTTTGTGATTTTCTTTCTCTGAACTGGAAGTGTTTCTCAGGATACCGCAAGTCCACTCACACATTTTACTGCTACTGGCATACTGTAATCACTTCTCTCGTTACGTCATTCCAAGAAAATTCTGAAGTATTTGGGGGATATTTGTAGAAAATGCTGGTTTACAGGAATGGGTCATGAAGTCCTTTCCTTAACCACTGAACAGCTCCAACAGATCTCTTCCTTCACACTGCTTCAGAAGATTCAGAGTTGTTCACTGCAGATCAAGGGAAAGAGTTTTAAGAGTAATTCAATTTCTGCAGCTGTGTGAGGCTGGAATGCTATTAAGGTGAATATACCTATTTTTGATAATTAATTCTGAGATCCAGACACTTGTCCCCAGGCCAGAGGTGGGCAGCACTGGCCTGTCACACACATCCATTTAACAGGAAGCAGATGGCAACATTACTAAAATATTTATTATTACAGCTTGTATTTTCTCAGCAATGCCCTCAAGATGTTAAAATTTCATTTTTAGGAGGAAATGTACTTGAAACAACTGAAATTGGGTACTTTAATTTCTCAAAAAAATGGCAGTAGCCTGCTGTGACCCACTGCTGGACACCCTGCCACGCACGTGTTCAGTGCTCTCCCAAGTGCCAGTTTGTAAACGGCTTCTGGAAAACACGTTATGTTTTAGCTGCCACGGGACTCAGCAGGAATCGAATACGATGAACTGCAAGGAGGTCTTCAGTGCACGGATTTTTATAACTTTTTTTTTTGGTGTGGTATAATGGAAGAGTTACCAAGCAACCCGTACCACGAACTACACAAGCCAAGGAGCTGAAGATTCTTGCCCAGAGAGAAACACAGCTCAGTTCTCAACGCCAGACACAAAGATGTGAAACACAAGCGTGAAGAAAACCAGCCTCTGTCTCAGAGCAGCTAATGAAATGAGTGAAGAGGGGAGATTTAGATTAGATACCAGAAAGAAATTCTTTGCTGTGAGGGTGGTGAGACACTGGAACAGGTTGCCCAGAGAAATTTTTGGGTGCCCCATCCCTGGAAGAGGTTCAAGGCCAGGCTGGATGGGGCTTTGAGCAACCTGGTCTAGTGGGAGGTGTCCCTGCCCATGGCTGGGGGGTTGGAACTCAGTCATCCTTAAGGTCCCTCCCAACCCAAACCATTCTGATTCTATGATCCTCACACAATGCATGTCTTGGTAAGGTACTGAAGGCAGCAATGGGACTTGATTAACTATTTTAATCAGTGATAACACACAAGTGCTCAGGAGTCAATCCATTTAGGTAATGGGTGCTTTAATTTTTAGCTATATTAAAAAAAAAGTGATCCGATTCATCTATTTCTTTATGGAGTAAATACTCAGGAAATTTAAGAAGCAAATACACCACATCCGTGAATTGTTTATCAACACACCCATTATGATGGATATATTTGCACAATCTGAAAAATTAGTATCTTCATCCAAAATGCTAATGCAGGAAGGAAGGGGAAGCAATTTAGGAGAGGAAAAAGAGTTCTCAAGTCAGTTATTAAAACACGGAGCTTACCCACTCGGAGAAGATGAGGGTTCGGGAGACGATCAGATCTCTTGTTACTGTTAAAAGTCCTCTAGAGAAACGACGCCAAGTTAATGCTCAGTTAATCAAAACACACAGTAGATCCTCCAAACATCCAGCTGAAAGGGATGTGCAAGAGAAACTGCACAGACTACTGAAAGGTATTTATAAACAAATTATTAATGGTCACTTCATATTAGCTTTGAGTTACCTAGAGTTCCGAACAGACGAATACTCTCCCGTCTCTTCAGTTTAAAAAGTATTCCAGTTCCAGAATATCGAAAGTTTTAACATTAAGGCATACATACAGCTATGTTGTTTGCTTTCATTTAATAAAGATCAATTTACTCAAATACATGGAATGTTGGCACAAAACTAAAGCTCTTGTGGAACAGCTACCGATCATACACAAATATTCTGTGAGGTCCTCTTGACTTGCATTTCTCTGATAGATACACCACAAAATGGCTTTAATAATACAAACTGAATGCTGGATCAAATCTCTAAATAATAAGTAGCAGTTAAAGTAAATGGTTTGCTTTATTTGTAAATTATGTACAGAATACATTTTTGTTGTTGTTGTTGTCATTTTAATTACGATGGAGCAGGAGAAAGAAAACAGCCGTAATTTCCAAAGAGTGCTGCTTCCTTCACCTGCTGGAGATGACACCTTTCTCTGAACCGATGTACAAAACCAGTTTGGATTTCCTCGGTTGCTGGGCACACAGTCCGGGGAGACAGAGGACACTGCAGCCACGATCAGCGCTACCAGCTTTTTCTATTTTCAGCAAAAATACTTCTGCTAAAACTAGGTTTTTCTTAGGAAAGTTTTCACAATCTTTTGAAAATAAAATCAAGAAGAAATATCGAGAAAGCTGTGGGCTAAGAAGGGCTTTACCTAACTAGCTATCAAATGAGTATAACTAGGAATAATCTGAGATTTGGTCATTCAACTTTTACCTGTTTTACAAAAGCAAGTTTGAGAAGCGGAACTAATTGACCGGTTATGCAAGTACCAGAAAATTACGTTTTTCAGTACATTTGAGGACGATCTGGGCAATCTATCAATCAATAGAAAACTTGTCAGATTGATAAAACTTCCGTCAATGGCTATTAATGATTAACATAGTACCAAGTAATCAAGTTAATGGTTAAAAAAAAAAATAATAATGAAGGAACTAGATATAAAACTGTTTGGTAACATGTATATTTCAGCAAACAAAGATGCTACTGTATGGTCTATGTTTTGGTGATCAGCCAACAAAGAAAATCCAACCATTTGCACATACTGAGTCCCAAACCCACAGTGAGTTATGATTTTTTGTGTGAAGGCCTACTTTCGGTATCTTCCTCCTCTTCCTCTTCACAATCCCCTTCATCTGTTTGCTGTTCCAGTTCCTCTTTTGTGATCATTTCAAAGTCGTTTCCATTTCCACTACTGTGCTGGGACCTGTCGTCTTCACGCCTGTCACTGTCAGTGTCTGAATGTCGCTCTCCTCCCGAGCCATCTGTTCCCGAGTTCCTCGTTGCTTCTGTTTTCCCATCCTCTTCCTCCTTCTTCTCACTATCTGATTTCTCCTCGCTGTCGTATTTTTGCTGCTTTTTGGATTCTGATTTTTCCTCTTTCTTTAAGTCTGCTTTTGGTCCTTTGTATTCGTGTGTGTACAGGGGCCTGAAGGAGTCAATGAATCCCACGTCTGCGGTGAGATTTGGCAGGAACCAGAAGTGATGCCTTCCTCCAGTGATGAGCCAGATGATGAGGAAGAGGATGCAGCGAGCTGTATAAAGAAGGAGAAGGCAAATTTGGGATCTTATTGTAAATACCACTAACGCCCACCTGAAGCCAGGGGGCGTTGGGGGAAAAAAAAAATCATAGAATCATAGAATGGTTTGGGTTGGAAGGGACCTTAAAGATGGTCTAGTTCCAACCCCCTGCCCTGGGCAGGGACACCTCCCACCAGACCTGGTTGCTCAAAGCCCCATCCAGCCTGGCCTTGAACCCCTCCAGGGATGGGGCAGCCACAGCTTCTCTGGGCAACCTGGGCCAGCGTCTCACCACCCTCACAGGAAAGAATTTCTTTCTAATATCTAATCAGTATTTCCCATATTCAGGGTAAAACCACTACCCCTCATCCTATGGCTCCATTCCCTGATCAAGAGTCCCTCCCCATCTCTCCTGTAGCCCCTTTAGGGACTGGAAGGGGCTCTAAGGTCTCCCTGGAGCCTTCTCTTCTCCAGGCCAAACAGCCCCACCCTTCTCAGCCTTTCCTCACAGCAGAGGGGCCCAGCACCTTTGGTTCTGCAACATCACTGTGGAACAGCTTGTTTTCACCAAGTCTCCCCCACCCATTAACATTATATCTACGATTTAACTCTTAATCCCCTCTGCTGAAGAAATACAAACCCAAGAAAGCTTTAAAATCCTGGTTACACCGCTGCCACTACTGAATCTGTTCTTATGTACAGTTCTTGGGTATGTTTTGCCTCTTTTTTTTTTAACAATTATTTTTAAACAGAGGCTGTAAACAAACCTCCGCTGTACAGGAAACACCAACAGGTGACAGTCAGGAGCGTGTGCTTCCTTTCTGTCTGCGGCACAACCCTGACACCCGCTGGCCGGGAGGGAAATCCATGCCCAGGATCAGCCTGGCTATTGCTGAGGAGACAGTGACACATCTCGGGCCACCTTTCAGAAGCAGGCTGCCTCTCCTGCTGATAAAAGTGAGGAGGAGCGACACTTACCGACGGCAAGGAGAAGAATACTGGCGACAAAACAGCCCGCGCCTACGCTGAGGTAATAAACACCAACACGCATTTCTGCTGGCCAGAGCGGGAACAGGGTTGCAGCTATAACGGCAATCACTGCAGAGAAAGATAAGGAGAAAAGCATGAGAAGAAGCACGATTAGTCTTTCCTCCTACGCACAAGAAAAGCTCAAGGCACTGGCTTAGCATGGTGTGAGTTACTGACAGTATTCTGGGCCTTGACTGAAACCTTGTCTAGTCCCCCTGCTCCTGTTCTCGTGCTCACTCCACACTCAGCAACTCCACGGCCCTGGGTGGGGACCGTGGTGGCCCCAAGGACTGGCCAAAGGCCTGAATATGCCCCCAAGGGATGACCTGCATTCTCAGGAAGGGTGGTTCTCTCAGGGTGAGGATGCTGGAAGGTACAGGTCAAGGGCAACACAACAATCTGTTAGCTCACTGATGTCAGTTACCATCAATACTAATTTAGATTAACAATAAAAAAATAGTTTATTAGCCTTACCCTACACAAATACAAGTTCTAGGGTCAGAAAGGTATCATTTGTAGTTTAAAATAATTCCTTTAACATCTTTCACATTTTTATATAAACCACATTTGCCTGTTGGGCAATTTGTTAGTTTAAAACAACAGAAATGAAGAGCTTGCAAACTTGTGCAAGCTCAGACAATTGGCTACAGCATGTTTCAGGTTTGGTTTTGTTTGTTTTAAACACACGTAGCGGCTCTGCCCTGAGATCAAAATTCATATAATGATTGGTATGAAATCATGCTGGAACTGAAGAGCAGAACTTTGTCCAGAAAAAAGACTAACCTCTCCAGGGACAGACAGGCCTGTTGATACTACCCCTAAATTTACGACGTGCTCACTAACATCTACTCTTACTTACCGAGCACAAGTCCCATGGCAAAAGTTTTAAAGTGAACGGGGTCATAGATCCAGACATAGACCTACAACAGAAATAATCTGGTTTACACTTGGGAAACAAGCTTTCTGATAAATGATTTTATTTATTCCTTGACCCAAATGCTCACTGCCGTGCTGTCACGCTTGATGCCAAACAGAGGGCTCTGTGGTCAGCACCCTACCAGGGCAGGGCTGTGTGTCACAGGCAGGGTTACGCTTTGGACAGGACTTGGAAGAAGTTTTTGCCAGTAAAAAAGGTGACAGGCAGCCCAGGGGCTGCACGCCTGCCTGCCCACACCTCTGCCTTCGCTGGGGGCTGATGATAATCTCAGCCTCCTGGCAGGAGGCCGAAGGACACTGTGGTGCTGGGGCAGGACACGGCGCAGCACTGGGCAGGGCACTGGTTGTGCTGGAGTCTGAGAGGGGGAAAGGGACAAGGAAATCTGAGACTGGATCTCTCAAAGAATTATTTCATGAAAGAAGTTGTACCCAGAGTAACTTACAGGTGATGTAAAATCCCGGGGAAAACAATGAGACAGTAAAACTGATGGGGAAACAAAAGATTCAGAAATAGCACTGAACTGAGGATGTGTTTATCTTTCCTTAGTCATTAATGTTGGTTAGCACAAAGCCAGAAACCTTTTGTAAAGAAAAAACGTCTCAGGTCCACCAAGTGGAAACACAAAAAACCCCCAATACTTCTAGCTTTGAAGAGATTCCCTCAAGAGAAAAAAAAAAAACAGACTGAACATATGGAACAAAGCAACCATCTGAAATGCTCAGATCTGCGTTAAGGCGCATTTGATGGCCTCAGATAAGTGTAATTGTACCCTCTGGTTCCACCCCGCCCTGTTATCTAAATATCCACTCTTCTACCAAACGTTTGTGAGAGAACTGTGGATCCCTCTGAAGCAGATTTGCTCAGCCTTATTAAAAAAACCCAAAACCTTGGTGAAGTGCAGGAGTTCCTGAACTAGAAAAATAGGATTTTTTTTTTTTCTTACCAAACTAAACAGCTTGAATCTTAGCTATTAACTGTGAAAAGAAGCTGCTGATTAGGAACCAGCAATCCTCATGGCAGATGTGTTAATAGGAACTACCAGGAAACATTTCAGCACAATGATGGCCACAGGATACTTTGGGCTGGAAGGGACCTCAGGCGGTCTCTAGTCCACCCTTCTGATCACCGGAGCCAGCTGTGAAGCTGACCCAAGCTTCTGGGGTGTCACCCAGCCCAGTCCAGGACCCTGTCATCACACCCCGAGGACAAACATTTCACCGCGTGGCCACTAACACTTAAACAACTGGAAATTACTTTTTCTTTTAGATGTTTTAACTTGCTTCATTTATCTGCCTCTAACCTTCCTGCAAGTACCTAAAAATCTGATGTTTCAAGATCAGCCATCAAATTGCTATTAATTTTTCTTTCAACATGTCAAGAAAGCTAACACCTAAACAACTGGAAATTACTTTTTCTTTTAGATGTTTTAAGTTGCTTACATTTATCTGCCTCTAACCTTCTTGCAAGTACCTAAAAATCTGATGTTTCAAGATCAGCCATCAAATTGCCATTAATTTTTCTTTCAACATGTCAAGAGTGAGTTTGCAGAAACTCAGTAAATGAACCTATTACCTGACAGCAAGACATTGGCACTAAAGTTAGAAAGTACCCATAAATCTTACCTCATTTCCATCCAAGAAAACTTGGTCTTCGTGTGGCTCAAGTTTAAATTTCCTCTTAGTTTCCTTTTTCTTGGGTGTTCCTGGGGCCTCATCCTGAGGACAAACACAAAATACGTATTTTTATTTTTTTAAGAAAAGGTTTTCATTTCCAGTATTTTAATATATTGAGTCTGATAACTTCTCACAAACTTAAGATCATGTTCATCCTTTTTAAGTAAAGATGCTTTATTGCCTCCTGTTCTCATTTATTACCAACTGGGTACCTCAAAAGTAAAGGAAAACTGTAAGGAAAGACAAATTTTATTTTATTAAGTATCTAAGGACTAGACTATGACTTCAGGATTACATTATGTCTTCAAATGCACAGCAAAGCTCCACTGATATTAGCAGAAAGTCTGCACAAGGATAGAGAACAAGGTACAACACTTCATCATCACCAGCTTTATTAGAATTATTTGGTACCTTGTTGAGGATTTACCAGAGGCATCCTGTGAAAACCAGTTTCTGCCTGTTTATTATTCTCTGTCCTCCTCAATTTCTTTCTGGATCTTGTGCTTCCTCTCCCCTGTCTCTTGTTTCCTTCTTTTTGCTTATTTCTTGGCTTGAAATTAACTTTCTAATTTTTGTCCTGTGTTGTTGTTCAAGTTACTGCCCACTGGTTTATATAATCCACTAAAATATCAGTTCAATAATTAATGATTAGTTTAAAAATTAACATTACATCTAATAATGTAATGCTCCAGATGAGGGGAAATTGGAGCAGTTCGTAACTTTCACATTCAGCATTTTAAAGTACCTCCAGAGTTCAGTAAACTTATATTGGATTCTACGTTTAGACTCCTAGCAAGATTGTGTTGTATATAATTCTTTTATTAGCCGTGTAGCTTTCTTCTGAGATCTCTATCTTTGTACATACAGACTGTACCTCTCTCTAAATGTGTTATTATTTCACTTCCCGAGTGGCTGAGTGGGAGTAACTTTTAAGCACTATCCTACTCTCACTGGATTCGTACCACTGTATACGGAAGAAAAAACACATCCCTTCATCAAGTTTCTCCCACAGATTCCTAACATTTTCATTTAGGAATTCTGTTCTGCTAATAAAATAAATCAGGAGTGAAAACGTGAGCGAGCACATGAAAACTTGTACAGTAATGACAGTCTGAACTTTACAGAAAGTAAATAAATCAGAAAAATAAGCTTTATGCAGATGAGTAACGGAGCTGTCACACAGAAAAAGGGCCCCTATTACAGAGCTATTTACAGGCACCAAGTATCAGGTACCACATTCCAAACCTTCTTATTATCAAACATTGCAAAACTGTTTTTGTTTCACGCGCGCAGCTGCGCTGCTTTGAGGTGTCAGGTCCCGTGCACGTGTGTCACTCTGTGCTAACCTTCACTGCTGCAGCGTGTCGCTGCCTGCTGCGGCTGGGGAGAAGAAGTTTTTGATTAACTCAGTCCACATTAGAAGATGGTGAGGTACACGAAGGCCCATCCAAATCAGAACAACTCCAAAGCTGTGGGTGGTTTTTATTATTTTAGACATGAAAACAGGCACAAGAGGTGTGTCACGTTTTAGAATCAACCAACCAAGAATATTTTTAAGCCAATGTCCTCTTAACAACGGGGTAACGTATTCCCTGTTACAAGTTTGTCTCTTCTCTTACAGCCAGTACTTACCTTCTTACTCTCCTCCTTTTCACCATCCTTTTTCTTTTCCTTTTCTTTCTCCTTCTTAGTTTTTTCATCTTTGCTGCTTTCCTTCTTGCTCTTTTTCTCCTCTTCTTTCCCACTCTCCGCCTTTCCTTTTTCCTTTTCTTTCTTTGTATCCTTGTCAGGTTTCATTTTCATCACTTTTAATGCTCGATGAAAAAACTGTTTCTTCAGGAGTCTTAAAACGAAAAAAATTCAATGATACATTTAAGCGTGGCTGCAATAACAAGGTTTACACTCAGTTTGTTATTAGACACCATTCGAGATTATCTATCTAATATAATCATCAATAGCATGACTGAAAGACAAAGGTCACCATCATCTGCTCTCTTTACAACTAAATACGCCAGACCTAATTATCCTGTGTCAAGTGTATCTATGGCCAGCGGGACACGAGGGTGTAGTATTTGGTTGTCACCAACAAGTAATGTCCTTGAAAGGACCACAGCCAGATCCAGAACAGGAGGAGCAGTACAGAGCACTGCTCTTCAGCCTGAGAGGAAGCAGCGGGGTGTGAAGCCCACGGACTCCTTCATATCGAAAATCCTGGTCGTACGCTCCAAATCCATCTGATCTGTCCTTGGTTTCTCTCATCTCTCGACCAAATCCTGACGCTGGGCTGCTTGTTAAATTAGGAAAACTCGCTAAAGAGAGAGAAGTCATTCTTCCAATTAAATTTATGTGTGTGATGACTATCAAGGAAAGTTGTTCCAGGTACATAAAAAACCTTCCTTCAGACAACTGCTGATGTGGGTGCTCTTTTTAGCAACAGAAAATCGTGCGTTTGGGAGAAGCTTCTTTTCTTCACAGCTGGAACTTTGGGGGACTTGGGTACTGAGCAGCCCAGGGGACAGGTCTTGCCTGTGGGACAGCTCCTGCACTTCCAGGAGCTGCTTCTGCCTCAGATGGAATATAAAAAGAAGGGACTGCGTAAGACCTTCTGCTTAGAGCCTGCAGCCACGGCATCAGCGTGGCCACCAGCCAGGGCCTGAAGAGGATCAGACCTTGCCACAACCGAAGAAGTGCTGACTGCTTAGCGATTCCCGACGTCTTACCCCTCTATAGATCTGCTGAACAAACCACCATTGACGTGCCTTATTTGTGACAAATCCCCTCAAAAGAAAACTTACTGAACTTAGGTCGATATATAAGCGTACCAGGAGACCTTGTGTACTGGAGCAGCGTTATGAATTCAGTTAGTTCCTTGTTTTAAATACACAACTGATGGATGCAGTTGTCATGGGGTGAAGGAGCAGGATCCCATATTTGGTTTTTGTTTGATAGAGCAAGTAAAACAAGCAACAGCCACACCAAGAGAGTTAAGGTATTTGTTTTTAATATGAACAAGAGCCTAAGCAGCCTCTTACACTGAAGGGACTAGTTCTGTATCAAGGTATTTCTCCACCCCTTCCAAAAGGCAAAGGAAGCACAGTGCTAACGTTTAAAACACTGAAAATGGCTTCAGTGACCAAAGGTGGCCTTAGCATTATTAGCAACACAGAAGCGAGCGAGAGAAGCCAAACCGCAGATGTGGTACGGTGCCAAATGGATCATCAGGGCACAAAATGATACTGGTGATAAAAATCAGCGCCAGAGAACAGAGGGTTGAACTGATTTTCTTTGCACACTACACAGGCTGGAGCTCAAGGACTCCACCAAGCATTGTCTCATCTGATGCTTTAATAACTGAAGAACAAACACACAGACTCCTGCCTCACTTCAACTGACTCTGGAACAGAAAGCTTATTTTTCTTCTTGCACTAAAATAATGCTTTTTTTCCTAAACTTTCTTGAAGAAATGTGCAAAAGGATTAAAGCTCAAATACAGAATCAGCCCTGCCTCAGCCCTGGAACTGGGGGAAGGATCTCACCTTGCTGGATGGCTAACTAAAAGAGGCTAGAAAAAAAAGACTAAATATTAGCTACAATTTTTTCATTTCTAGGTAGCTTTCGCAGAGCTCTCCAACTGCAGGCAGTTCCTTTAAGCCTATGCATCTGCCCCAGATGAGGTATGGTCAGAATATGCTATTCAATCTCAACAAAGCACTTGGGAGTACACTAAGCAGCAGAGACAGGCCACTTGAGAGGCACCAACTGAACCTCCAAGTCCAGCTTCTGCCATGATGGCAGACTATGGCAATGGGAAGGAGAGATTTGAGGGCTCTGATCCTAACTTAAAATAACTATAAAATTCAGGAAAATTGTTTTGTTCATCTCACTGCCCCAAGCAGCATAATGAAAGCATGAGAGAGTTTTGAGAATAAAACACGGTGAAACTACACCGTTTCCATTTCTGGTGTGACACCCACAGTCACAGTAATAAAAATACAATCATTATTTTCACATAAAACCATGAGCAGAATGCATGGAGCGTAAGCCAAATTAGTTCCTCAGTAAGGCATCTTGACAACTATACTCATTAATAAAATTGATGAATTAGGCCAGGTCATACCTGTTGCAGTAATCAACTACAGACTCTCGGGTTGTAAATAAAGCCTCTTCTCCTTTCTTTGCCTTTGCCCATTTAGAATCCAGGAGGCAATCCACAGCTTTTGAGGCTAGAGGGGAAAAATGGAATTAAAAATGCATTAAACTAATGACATTTATTTTAACATTTAGTCTACATTCCTTGAACCACACCAACCAGTCAGTCAGTTCTGGTGACGTTCCACATCCTCTCAATCTTTAAAGTAAGACTAATCACTATTCTGAAATACAGCACTCTTAACAACTATAAACCTTTAAATCATAAAGCGAAAAGTTTATGGTGTTTACTTCTGGCTGATAAGATTAAATTTATGGCTATCTAATGCCTAGATAAGTTTTCAAAACCAGACTGTAAGATCAGTACTTCTTAGATAAAGGACTGATAATAAAAACAGAACAGCCCNAGCTAGCATGGACTATGGCGATCCTTGGTGATCCGGATACGAACGTCAGTGCTTGTCTTCCTAAGATGTGTATAAGAGACAGCCCCAGTACAATGTTAGAAGAAAGTTTCATTCTCTGGTTAAAAGCAACCCTACCAATAAAATAATCAACTCGGTGGCCCATCATGTTGGTGGATTTTGTCGGACAGTTGAAACGCAAGTACTTAGCAACAGCCTTCTCCTCTTTGAATGGCTCACCGACCTCCTGCAACAGTAAAAGGGCAAAATGAATACAGTTTTAAACACATGGGGAAAAAAAAACACATTTGGGGTCAAAAATCAGATATTGCAACCTCTTCATTATTTTATGACAATATTTAAATACAAAATAAAATGTAAAAGATGTGAAAATAGGTCAGGTCAGTTTTCCCAAGAACTTTGTGTCTACATAAAGCAAAAAAGTAGGAATTCTACAGTTAGATGATCCGAAGGTAACGAGTATGAGCTTATTTAACAGCTCTTCTAAAACAGAACAAGCTCAAGGAGGCACCGAGAGGAAAGCACCGGGCCCACGGAAAGCCGCTTAAGGCACACGCTTGGATGCAAACAGTTGTGAAGCTGAGAGCAAAGAAAAACAACCGAGCGAGGAATGAGCATGTATGAAATGACAGCAAAGCAGGCACATCGAGAGAATACAAAGCAGCTTGAATTTCATGTGAAAGAGGAGAAAACCACGTTGAAAAGAAGCTGAAAGATTTGCCTGGAAAATGTCAGTACCGCTGCACGACTACAAAATGACTTAGACTTCAGAGTACCATTAAGGAGATTCTTCCCATCTAGAGGTGAGGAACATCAGTGTGAAGCTCAGCAGGATGAAGCACACAAACATCAAAACAGTTGTTTTAGGAAAAGGGATGCATGCATTCATATATTCTGTACATTTAACAACTCCCAGAGAGGTAGCAGAATTCAAAGATTTGTAAGACAGAAGGATGGAGATGGCCATTTTCAATTCTTTAAAATTAAGACCTAGTATTGTAAGCAGGAAAGGAAGACCTTTCTAGTGTTCCTGCTTCACAAAAATATATCTGAAACAAACATTTGGCGTATTACACTGACTCACGCAGACTTCCTCAAAATTCTTTTCTGTAAGAGTTCTTTTAACCAGTAATGCTTAATTATCCAAATCCCACCCCACTTCTTGCAGATCAAGAACTGGGAAACACTAGGACATCTTTTCATCTGGCAGTACCTGCTCTTCTCATGCTGGCCAAAGAAATAGATTATAGAAGCCACAAAACAGATTGGTGATTTACAGGAATATATAGAATTCAAAGATTCTATTTAAAGACAATGTTTTTAAAGGTCAATAAACATTTACAACCTCCATTACTGCTTTTCAGATGTATAATCATAATATCACAAGATGCACATTAAGTGGAAATGCAAGGTCAAATAGATGTTGTTACACCAGAATAAAAACTTTAGACGGTGAGAGTTGTTAATTTTCAACAGTTTGCACAGCTAACTTTCAAAATCAACTGGTTAATGAATTATCCTTCTAGATGGGATTGTTGCTTTTCCTGTCTGAGGACAATTTTAAAGAGAATATTACAGACATAAGATAGCCAAGTTACCAAAAGAACTCCCTAGTTTGTTAGTTCTGAGATTACGGACATTTTTTAAAGCCTAAATTCTTTATATGTATGCAGAAATATGCTCTCATAATCACCAGTTGGACATTTTTAAAAACATGTGCCTAAATTAAGTCAGATGATCCTAACAGACCTCATATAGATTAAATTAACTCTTTCTCCATGTTCAACCTTCCCCCCCCCCGGCCCCCCTTATTTTTTCCCCTCTTTCTTTTAAAAAGCTGTATAAAACATCAGATAACTCATAGAAAACTATTGCCTAACTGGTACTGTGTGTAAGCACATAATTTATGTACTGTGATCTCCCCTTATATGGTACGGTTGTACCAGTAATTGTAAATCACTGATGATACTACCAAATTTGGTACCAGAGCAGATTTGGTTTAATAGCAATAAAATGAGGTAGGACACATTTAAAGAAAATGAGTGAAGGTGTCCCATCGTTATCGCTCAGGTACCGTGGGGAGTGATGACCACATGCAGCAATGGAGTTTGAAAATAATGCTATTTAATATTTCCTACCAACAAATGAAACTTGGAACCACAACTCACAGGGCAAATGTTCTTCTTCACAGCACAGACTGTAAAACAGTCAGAGAAGCTACAGATATTCCCATCAATGTTAACTCCTCTGCTAGGTTTTTTTTTTTTCCCTAAAATATTTATGATTCTGCTGGGCCATGTGATGAGCTATACAGGCAGCAGCTGGCACCAGGAGATACATTTTTTTTTTCCAATTGCTCCTTACTATCTATTGCTTTGCCTTTTTCTCTGGGATAGTTTCATAACATCCCAAACAAATCTCTCTGTGAGAGACACTGTCACAGTTTACCCGAGCTCGTTCTGAGGCAGTTTTCCCTGCAATTTAATCCCCATTTTTCATCCTATTTTCATCCCTTTAATTGCAGAGCCAGGCTTCTGCTAAAATATTAAAACAGAAGACAGACAGAAAGTAACACTACATTTCCTGATAAAGTCAAATCAACAAAAGCACTGAAAATTTCAGTATCTTAAGGACAACTTTTTAAAGATCCTTTTTAACCCATCTTTATGTTCAGTTGTAAAAATAGCCAAACACCAGGCATTTTAAGCCTCTTTCTACATTTAGGAAAGGATTATACAAATGAATCAAGAGATAGTCCTCAATAAATTATAAAGCTTTGAAACAGATGACACAGCCTTAAAAAGCATATTAAAACTTTCTGATATTTAAAGTTTGTTTTTATAGGATAGGCAGATTCAAGAAACATTTCAGGCAATATACTTCTCGAGTGCTGTAAAATGTCATCTTAATAAAAATTCTATGATTAAACTGTTTTCAGTTAATAAAAAATAGGATAGTGTCAAGCTTCCAAATACTTCTATTCTAGATTTTGTTTAAACCCTTGCATCTACTTTAATTTTATATATCAAAAAAATGCATGCTGTCACTAGACAGCATGCAAAATATAGAGATTTGTGATCCCTGATAATTTACAAACTCTGGAAGAATGACATTATAAATAAAATCCAACCCAATCTCTTATTTATCTAGACGGAATTCCACTTATAGGAAAGTAGAAAAAGCAGTGCTCAAGTCTGCCTACTTACTAGTAACTGCACTGAAATATTAAGATTTTTAAGAATAATTCTCCAGCACATTGAGATTTTCAAACCCAGTGACTTAGCGTGCCCACGAGCTTCCTTCCCCCTCTCATCTCTACCTAAGCATGACTTATTCAAGTTCTCTTATTCCTGGAACCTTTCAACAGGCCAGAGTATATTTGTGGCTTGAAAATTCACTCCTTTTTTTGCCTCTTTGCAGCACAGTTGCGAGAAGCCAGGTACGACCCAAGACAGGATGATTTCCTTCCACAACACTGTAATGTAAACAAGGTTTCTGGAAAATCAGAACAGAGTAAATGATGACTATCACTAACAAGACAAGTTATTTCATGTGCAGACAAATGCATCACAAGGATTTATGCTCCTCAGTTTTAAAGGGGGGTCATAAAAATTCTTTGATTTCAATAAAATGAAGACCTAGTTCTTTGCTCTCGCATCTGAGAACTTAAGACTTCCAAAACACCATCCCCCCCAGAGGACTCCTGAAGCCTAATAGTTTATACAGTTTTTAGATAAGGAAAAGAAGAAATTTAAGCGCATTTGCCACGTGCAGCCTGTTCTTCAGCTGAGAAGTTACGTCAAAAATGACACTGTGTCAACCTGTGTTCCATTTCTCACACCTCTCCTCACATTATAAGGACACTACAACTGCATTAGCGTTATCTTCTCTGAAGATGGTCTGAGCACATCAAAGCTCAGGCTGAATCATTCAGACTAGATGTTCTGTGGCAGGGGAGCAGGTACTCCTTATCCATCCTGCTGAAACGTTTATATGTCGCCTAAAATATACCAAGGTGTAGCAGGACAGAGAAAAAGCACACAAATTAGCATTATTCAATAGATCACTGGGTGGGAGTGGGTAGAGGGGGAAATAAACGTATTAGGGTCTTAAGGCGTGCTCTTAGGACTCTATATTTTCTTCAGTGACTAATAAACATAAAATTGTCCCACTCTTGCACTGATGACCAGGACATGGATTGCCTGAGGTCTCTTAAAAGAAACTGTGGCAGAGCCATGCAGAGAAACCAGTTCTTCTGGATTACCGTGGCTGTGTGCTAGCCACAAGACTTTTCTTTACAGAAAGAGATTAACACATATTTTTGTCCCATACATATCCTATAAAAATAAAGTCTTTTTCTTCCTTCTCTTCAGCCATCATTAATTTTTTTGAGCAAATGCTGTACACATACTGAGTCCTAAAACACACCAAAGGAACAATGAAGCCGAAACACGTCAGCTTCAGTCCTCTAACTCTAGGCCAGTTGTTTCAACTTTTTCCCTTGCCACCTCCAAAAACGTAACTCAGATTTTCAAAAGACAGTGAGTCTTCTTTTACCAACAAGTGGGACTACTTCTAATTCCTATTTTTCTGTGCTTTCCCCCACCTCAATCTTTGTTTCTTCCTCCTTTATCACCTGATAGCACTCACTTTCAAAGAAGTTATTTAGCCATTCTCCTTTGTTATCATCCCACTCAGTTTTACTAGAATTTGTGAGAAAATGAAGACAAACAGGCAAGATGGATTAAAATCTGTGTTACTGGAAAAAATGGCCGCTTTTGAAGAGCCTTCCCATACTTGTTCACGAAAAACTGTAGCACAGGAAGCTGCAATGCAGCTGTTGCACATTTTCTTTCCAGCAGAGCTCAAATCAAGACACGAGAGAACTGCAGGGTACAACAGCTAACACTCATTAGCAATGTCCTTCATCAGGAGAATCTCAAAGCTTGAAAACAGTGACTCAAGAGAAAAAAAAAATAGGCAACAAGGAAAGTACTTATCATTAATGGCATGTACACGACATTTATGCCACCTCAGCCATCAATTTGCAGTGAGACATTTGCCTAAGAACTGTTTTCTCTCTTTATAAGAGCAGTATTTATATGCATTAACATTTCTAGATCAGAGGACACAGCACTACGGTGCTCTGTAAGTGCTATTAATCGCAACAAAAAGATAAACCAAACTTCACATGGGCAGAATAAAACTGCACAATGGAATCCGGCCAATGTAATTAAAACTTAATGCCTACTTAACAGTCAAATTGCAGACCTGCCAACAAAGTGCCACGTGTTACCCAGCTGAACACTTGTCAAAGTAACCAACTCTGAAGATTTTGTGTTTAAGTGAATATTTCAGGATACGTATGGAACTGTATTTTTTTTCCCAAGAAATGAAATAGCTTTGATCAGGTTGCTGGAGTAACAGGCATTCAAAGACATCTCCCATCTTTTGAGATGTATCTGTCTAAAGAAAAAATATTAAATTAACCATTAGACAACATATGTTATTTTTTTTCTTTTAGTAAGTCCTTTATACGCAGCAAGCACTCTTGACTTTCGGATATTTGAATCATGAAGGGGCCCCGCTGACTCGAGCAATCTGCATCCTACAGACCAGTTGCTTTTCACTACTGGACATTTTAAGTAATCTCCGTGTTATTTACAGGTAAATTACAGGAATGACACTTTGAAAACTTTACCTCTAAAATGTCTTTTTTCAAAATTTTGAAGTTAAGATTTCCGCAACATCCATGACTTTCAGCTTGTTGCCAGCAGAAGAGTCTAAACTACGCAAGAGAAGTTGGGCAACGGGTCTTTTTAGGAAAATGCATTCTATATAACATGTCCTTCCTGTTACCACTTCCGATGGAAAACACAGAAAGTAGGCTCAACAGAACTTTGAACCATTTTATCGAGACCTTTTTTCACGCCTCATCTCATGTGTAACTTGCTGATTCCAATCTTGATAGACATAAAATCCTATAAAAATTATGCATGACCCAGGTTCTGTAAACACAGTAGTTGTAATTCAACTCTGTAACATCAGCCTCTTCCACAGCTAAGTACATTGTCTCCTCTTAAGAACCATACTCTTGTGAAAAAATACAGGTCTACTTAATGACAATGGAGCATTCTAATGTTAGACTTGTGTACAGCATGATAAACAGTCTCCTTATTAACAGACACCACCCTAAAATAAGTATACACTTCCAAAGCACTTCAAACACCTACAAATAAACATCCCTCGCTTCAATTTAAAAGAGGAAATTTGCAGTGTTATCCTAAACATGATAATCAGACTGTAAGTATGCCGATAAAGTTCAAAAAGCTTAAAACCCCCCCCCGAAACCAACTACCAAGAAAAATACATGTTGTTTTACTCACAGACCTATTTAGAACACCCTCTGGGCATTCAACAGTATTCTTTGTTCACCATCTCCTCTTCCCATTGTTGTTGACATACACTGGGAAACTATGAAGACGCAATACACGTTTATCTGCATAATTATATCCCAAATTTAGGCCACAATCTTAAACCTTAAGTGTTAACACCCAGACATCGATTTAATTACTAACAATCTGGGAAATACTTTTACTGCTAACAGGCTGGAAATTAAGCATGTGCTTAAGTGCCTGCAAGACCACAGCCTTGGGTATTATACAAAACATTAAATTACATTTAATTTGGTTTTCATGGATGCTTTACTGAGCTATTGTCATCCTTGGTAAGGGACTGTCTATAACGATTATGGAAAGAGAATAATTCTGTAGTGTTTTACGATAATTCATTGAACGCCTGTGATTGATAAGGCTTGCTTAACAAGATTCTGATTAATTACTCTTCACATTCCCTCCCCAGTAATTTGAATTAAAGGGAAAAAAGGAACCATGACAAGTACAGACGCATCATCTTCTGGGGGAAGGGAAAGGAAGAGAAAGGAAAGCAGAGAGATGACATATGCAGTGTACGCTGTTGAATGGCTCTGTGATTTCTCTTATGAATATTATCTCTGCTCATAGCAGGGCAATAAATCCCAAACAAACACTGTTTAGGCCTAGGGTTAATAACACATAACAGTAACGGGCATTATAGCAACTGATGCTGTAACTATGGCCAAAACATGCATTAAAAACTCTGTAAAACTGATACACTGAGAAGTCCAGACTTCCAAGTAAGTGAAAATACCTAAGCAGTCTCCACTTTGCCTTCAAGTGACACCGTGTAATTATCACTACATTTTAACATGGTCTCAAAGCTGATTAGGTCTATTTATAGAGGCGGCTGTTTGTTTATGTTTTCTAAAAACAAATTTCCTCTCCTTACCCCATCATTTCCTGGCTGGGGCACGTTTGTTTTTAAGATGCTTATACCATCTGTCCCCGTGTCTTTTCCTTAGGAACAGACAGGCTGGGTGTCAGCTCCCGGCTAAGGTGGCTGCTCGCCTGGGTATTTTGAGTGTTGTTACACCACATTAAGCTATTGTTCGACACCGGTAACGGGTGAGATCCTAATACGATGATTAAAAATAGGTTAACAGCTGGAAATCTCGCTCTCCGGTCACCAAGACGACGTAGTTTTGAGGGCCCCGGCCCTCGGTTACCGGGAGGCNGGGCCTTTCTCGTATACCTACAGAATCCAGTTCAGAAAGCAGCCCATATGGAGTGAAATGGCCCTTTGTCAGCGGTTGTCCCGCATGCTTTCGCTATGAGGTCACCCCAGTTAGCAAAGCATATAATGGTTTATCCTGGCTCCATGTTTCCAAACCGCACCCTGGCACTTTGGGATGGAAAAGTATGTGCAGCCCTGTATCGTCTTGTCCAGTCTTTTCCAATCTTGTTGCCCCTTCCTGCTCCTACAATTTTGGAACTTCCCAGATTAAAAACTGGGTAATTAAAACCTAAAATTGTTTCCAGCAGCGTATTTGCCCCTGAGTCACCGTGCCAGTTTTTGTGTTTTTTCTGGTACAGTGTCTTTCTGTTTTGAATGTTTTCTTCTTGCTGTTGCTGGGCAGAAAATCTATACAAGTTACAAATTAAGCTGACTGACTGCAGAGCGAGTGAACTATAAAAGTGTAATTCAAAAGATAAAATTGTAGGTATGGGGAATTAAAGTTTTTATGATTACAATAAAACAAAGCCTCAGTAAAAGTAGGCAAACTGCATTTATTAAAAAACTACATTTTTTTAGGCTGGCAATCATTCTAACAATTATTTCATGTGGTTAACCTACAGTAACATAAAAGCACAGCTGAAATGGAGGCTTTCTTGTGGAAGAACTTTTAGCCATCTGTAACTTATGGCTTGCTAATAATACACAATGCCTGCAGTGAAGGTTTTAGCATGGCGTAGCTCGGAGCCTTTTCAGAGCCCCTCTGCTATCCCTGCACAGAGGGAAACTCCTCCCTGCTCCATTGGAGAGGCTGTTTGGAACCTCACTCCTTGCTGCTTGCCACCCTCCTTTTAAAGAGAACAATAGCCTCGTGGTGGGTCTCATTCCAGATCATCATCCCTCATACCTCTGATTTCAGGCTCTTTTAAGACCTTACTTCCCATATGCCTTCTGTTTCTTGGAATAAACCCACCTTTAATGCTTAGCTTTTCAATTTGGGGGTTTTTTGGGAGCATGGTATATTATCTGTAGTACATCAAGCTGTTTGATGCCAGAAAAAGCACCTTGGATCTCTGGTTAATCTCTATTTTCTTTTTTTTTTTCCCTCCAGAATTTTTCACTAATTTGCAGGAGCTCTTCCCAGGCCATCTGGGAATGCAGCACAGGGAGCAAACCAGTCACTTCAGGCAAACCTGTGGAAGGGATCGAGGGATGGAAAGTGGGCCAGGGAACATGTCCTTCAGTCTGAGGCACTGGATGGTGAAGCTATATGAGATGAACTTATTTGCAGCCACCAGTAAGGTGGGAGAACAGGAGAGAAACAAGTGGCTGACTCAAGAAAGCAAGGGAGTGGAAGTGAAGGTTCCAACTGATTGCGTTTAAGGTTAGTGTCCATGTCAGCTGTAGGGCAGGCTGCAAAAAGAAGCATTTCAGAACCATGCAGTAAAGTTACAGCCCCTTAAGGGCCAACTGCCACGTTGATTAGAGCAACATTTCAGAACCATGAACACTTAAATTATGGTTGTGAAGGATATTGCATGCAAGTGGAGTGGTTTCCTTTTTCAACTGAAGCCAAACTGACAGCATTTCATTAGCCTCTTTTCCCTCCTCCTTCTCTTTACCCCAGCTGTGTGATCTAATACAGCAATATGGATGCTGGAAACTTGGTTCAAAAAAGAGCTGGATACATTCATGAAACAAAAATGCATCATGAGCAATTAAATATAAAATCTATGTCTTGTTATCTGTGTGATGGGTCACTGGAGACAAAGGGAGTTTTCTGAGACATTTGCTTTGTTCTTATACTCTGCTTTAGGTATCTTCTCTTGGCCTCTGAGGCATGACACCAAGTTAGGTGGTGTTCTACTTGTTCTGGTACCTATTTTCCTATACTCTTATATTCACTTATTCCTGGCAATTTATCAGCATTTGTGCTATTGGTAATCTCATTCTTTTGGGCTCAGTGTCTGTCATCCTGGATCCATAAGATGATATCATCTTACCACTATGGCATAGTTAATATGTGCCAGAAGTGCAAGGTCTACACATTGGCAACTGAATTACTGGCAGACATGTCACTAATTATCTCTAGAGTCACACTGCCTTCTGCAATACAGAAATTGAAGCGACACTAAAAGTTTCAGCAAGTATCTGTTCCGCTGAACAAAACATTCACTTGTAAGAAGCTTCCACTGGATCTGTGGTTAATCCTTCTGGCTTTGTGAGAAGAGAGGGGAGAAAACAAATCACGATTACCTCAACTATTATGTTGACAGGAAGGAAGGAAAGAGCTTCCATAGAGGGATCCAAGGAGGATAGGCAAATTTCCCAGCAATATGCTAGGAGCCATGCAGGCTCTGCAGTGACCTCCCATTTCATCCAGTCAGTTTCAGCACTGAATATGGGTTCAAAATATAAGGAATATGGGTCTTGTGCTGTACAGCAACATGCACTTTAAAGGCAGGATTAACTAAAATCCACCCACAAATACGTGAGTCATTACTCAGAAGCACACTCCAGTGTAGACATCTCCTGAGTCACTTCCATCTCAGAAGCTTATAAATATTTAGTTAGCCACTTAGCTTTTAATTTAGCAGAACAACAAAGATTCATTAGACAAATATCCAGAATTATCTTTCACTAAGAAGCTTCTTAAAGACTTCCACTCTTCCAAGTTCATTTTAATTTTTATAAAGCTTATAATTATTTGATACATGTAACTTATAAAAAATATAGTTTAACTAAGAATGCATTTCCCCTGATTCTGGTCCTTTTCTAATTAATTTAATCTATTTCAAATGCCAGCTTTGCTCATTGCAAGAATACATATTTTTTTTAGTAATAACTGGAGAACTCTAATAAAAACATGACTCTCCTCATGCAGAGTCACTTATCGCCATTCCTAAACACCACCGTCAATTCTACTGGTCCAGCAGAATGTGCTGGAGGCAGTGGGGACATACCTGGACAATAAATATGTTAAATGGAAAATACATCAATCTGTTTTTTTGAAGAACAAGCTGAGTTTTTTTGGGGAAAAAAAAAAGTTTGCTTGTATCTCTGTTTTCGGCAGTGACAGGAGGGGAGCAGAAGAATGGTAATATTTAAGGATATAGCACTAGGAAAAAGCAAATTGCTGTTATTTTATAAAATAATAAATTTGTTGTTATGACTACAAGTATTTCAGTTAAAAATATCTGTTATATAAAAATGCAATTTTTGAGATTACATCTCTCCAATTAACAGATTGAACCAGAAGCCGGCGATTGCTTTACAGACCATCTTTCAAAGCCGACTGTTTACAGATGTTGGAGGCCCATGAATCCTCTGCAGCAGAGCTGTTTGAACCCTGTAACTGAAAGGTAATCAGCAAGGATGAAAACCAGATTGGCTTGATGATTTCTTTCTTCCCTTTGGTCAGCAGGGCTGCTTCTGTTTGCTGTTTTGGTTGGTTGATTTTTATTTCAGTAATTCACACATGCGGATGCCACATATAAGTGTTTTTAAACATTGATAAAGCAAAATGTCTATTCACATCTTTGCTGTACCATAGAAAAAAATACTATGTTATTCTCTATACAACACAGACAATAGGTTCCTCTTTTCTACAGTCTAAGTAAAAGACTTTCCATCCTCACCAACAGGGAAATTGTTGTTTCAAGAAGACCACATGGATAGTAGCAGAACTAATCTCAGCGGTCCCTTCTAACCATGATGATTCTGTAATGTCTGTCTGGAAGAACACAGACTTAGGTGAACTTGGGAATGGGTCAAAGAAAAGGACTGCCTAAAGGCCAAGTGAGCAGAATAATTCTGGTGGCTTCAGTATAGGTGATAGTAGGAGCAAAGCCTTCTCCAAAAAAGAAAAGGCAAAGGCAGAAAGCAGCACACACACCCCACCCCCCACCCCGAAAAAAACCACAACAAACAAAAAAGGAGAGTTGAATTTTTCCTCTTACCAGAACATGTATTCCTATTATACTGAAATCGCCACAGCAATATAAGTATAGCTGTTTATTATCAAATGAAGGGCTTAATCAAACCCAAGCTTCACTGGTAGCAGAAGCCTGAGGAACACCCAGCCTCATAGAGCTGGCGTCTTATTTTCCACTGAACAATAAAGGGCTTAGATAAGACATTTATTATGCCATTATCGGAGCAAGGTACCAAAACAAGAGCTATATCTAGTTTGGGGTGCTTTTTTGTAAAATGTCTGAGGTTGAAGGTGACTCAAGGCACTACAAAACCAATCAACATTATATTAGGGTAATTGAAAAGACAAAAATATGAGAAGTGTCTATTTAGTTTAAAAAATAGAGATGATTTTAAAAACTGTTTTCTGTTTCGTACTCAAAGGATAAATTAACATTCTGAAAAACTTTTGCGGAGGATTCACAATTGTATAAGGTCTTAGAATACTAAATCTTGTAAAATCCATATGTGGATATGAGTTGGTTTGAAATACCATTGCTTTGTCGACTTAGCTGCCTGGTTTTGTTTTCATTTGTATGATTAGAGTGACTGCTTGACTTGGACAAAGTGAGAATTCTGCCTAATTGATTATATTCATAGCATTTTTAAAAGATTTTTCACCTGGGGAATGGAGCAGAGAATTATCAGTTTAGATCTGTAGGAATAGGTATTCCACGTCATCATTGTATGTAGCAGTCATGAGGTAAGAAACACAGGTTGTGGTAGAAAGGATAAGCTATTTCTCCCTCTTTAGGACTTTTCTACCTCTGTTATTTATAGTTCAGAACCATTTTATGTTTGCTATACCTTTTTATTTATCTTGTCTTTAACCTTGACCCTATTGAAAAAAAATAAAAGAAATGGAAGTCCCTGTCCTTAGGAACCTACACATTTATTGTAGATACAGGCAAAATCAGGTACTTGTAGAACATCTCATAAAAAAGATTCTCTTCTTCATCCACTGCATCACTATTACAGACTAATACAGCAATAGGTGTTAAGTGAAACACTTCTAATGATGCCACACGTATTAAAATACATCATCTGCATCCCATTCTGATTTTAGTGGCATAGCAGAAAAAATGAATGCAATGGTGACACAGGCACCAGAAAGCAGCACACTTCTGCCAGCTTTGTTACATACTTGTGATTGCAGCTACACCCCTTTACAGCTGGAATAAGCATTAAAAGTCAAAAAAGAGCTTGTAGCTGCAGAGAATCAGTAAGGCCTCAATGTTTACATACAAATGTAACTACTGAAAACACATCAAAATCTGAAAATATGGCTCTGTCTACTGATTCTATGTATTTTTTTTAATTTTTACCTTTTTCTTTTTTAATTCTCTCCTAAGTGTTTGTAGGAGAGGAAACATTCATTACCTGTGGTATTTCCTTCATTAGAAATGGAAGAGGTTATGTCTGTTTAGGTAAATCCCTTTCCTTCCTATTTCACTCCACGGCTGTGTGCAGTCCAGTGCATTTTGGCTGCTCCGACACATCTCCCCCCAGTACAGGAAGCCATGAAGTCATTCTTTTCCTCATTTTGGGAAGAAGAACCCAGAATGTGCAAAGTATCATATGGGTTCTTTTTTTAATTGCAGAAGTGGTACCGGACTGCAAAGTTTGCATCCCAGCTTTCTCTGCTTTTGGCGTTGTTCGTGGCTGAGCTATAAAAAATAGTCACGCTCTTCACAACCAGATTTCAGTCTTTCTTCCCTGGCATATGGGATTTCAAGTCAAGCTCCTCTGCCGTTACTTTAGAAAAACAAGTTCAGTTTCCTCGTATCTTTGCTCTTAACAAACCACCTGCACTTCAATCGCGCCGCATTTCACTTCAGGGAGGTGGTAGATAACCTCTCGCAGCTTTGCAGCGACATCTCGTGGTCGTGGACCTCGACATCTCAGGTCATCTTCGTTGACCTGGAAAGGTCCTCTTCTAGGGTGGAGAAGGTCACGCGTAGGTTAAGTCAAATATTTCATACAATGAGGAGGTAGGATGCCATTTGAAAACGAATTCATGAACTGTCTCTAATTAGATAAGTGGCATTGTCGACATGATCATCAATTGTACAAAAAAAAAGTTAAAAATTGTTTCAGATGCTCAACAGAGCTCGTGTCCCTGATTTTTTTTTTTTTTTTATTTTAACAAGCACTTTTACTATATAAAAATATTTTCCCCTCGTGTTATACGGACAATCTACATTAAAAAAAAATCACAATATTTAAATCTGCTGTAAAACATTTCTTCTAGTGTAATTAAGCTGAGATTATACATGTTAAAATAACAGTAAAAGCATTTCAAACAGAGTATGACATTTTACATTGACAATTGTGTTTCATGCAAAATCTGAAAAAGTAAACATTTAAATTACCAAATTCAACATAAAACTCTCCAAGCTGCCTTACTAAGTTTTAAAGCCATACGAAAACGTAGAAAAGTTAATGAAGAGAACAGAGGCTAACACTTTTTGAAATGAATTGAGACAAGCTAATTGCAGTCCAAGATTAATATTGCTGTTGTACATCTCTTAAACAGTCTTGTGGAGTTATATTTAAACTTTCCAGCTTCAGCTTATAGTTTTGCTTTCTTTTGAATGCTATTGGGTATTCAGTAAATAGTTCCTTAGATGAAAAGTACCAACAGGTGATGCATAAGACATAATCCAAACTCTTGGGAAAGACTCCCATGATTTCACCAGATCACAGATGTGAAGGTTGGACAGTAGGATGAACATCTTAAATTGCTGTTGCAAACGTCTAAGCACATATTATCTAGTACACAATTATACCAAAAATATAAAATCATTTATCTCAGGCTAAAGTAAAAGAACAGCTGCCCGCAGTCTAAAAAATGAGAATACTCCCTCTCTGTGTGTACTTAGACACTCCCAACCTAAACAGCAGTGTACCTCTTGGGTTTTTAAGCACTTGAGGCCACACAAACTAAACTAAGATAGCCACAAACAGCAGGTCCACAATCTATCAACCCTCAATTTACAGAAATTAATTTTATCAAAAACATCTGCACGTCCTTTGGAGTAAAGACGTGTGCTTGCAAGGAAGAGGGTGGAAGACGGTGCTGTAATATACTGACTTCCAAAGCCTAACTGGAAGACCAGTGTGTGACCAAACAAAGAACAGAGAAAGTTAATTCACCCAGAAATCCCTAGCTACAAACTCTGTCTTGTGGCTAAAATCTTCCAAAATGAAGAGCACTGAGTGTGCTGCTGGGTTTTTCATGGCTTGCCCAGGTGAGCTGAGGGGAAGGGGTGGCTTTCAGCCTGCTGCCTGTGGGAACATTACTGTCCCAGTGATGGGTCTTCATGGGAGAGTCTGCTGATGCTTCCTCCTAACCCCAGCTCAGCTGTGCAATCCCTCAAAGCAAATTCAAATCCCGTTGATAAGAATGCCTCAGAATAATTAAAATTGCTGTTACACAGGATATTTTCATGTCCAGGGTTTAATCCATGTGTCTTTTCTGTACCCTGTATACCCTTCCCAGGCACTTAGAAAGACTTAGTTCTAGAATAGCAATGGAATTAACCCAAATTGCTGAGTCTAGGGTGTATTTCTCTATATTCTGCAAGTCATTCCATACTCTCCCAATGAATTCTGTGTATATTTCCTGTATAAATTTTGTTCAACAGAAGCAGAAGTCAGCTATGTGTGGAAGCTCTAACTTTTCCTTGTAGTTTCTTAGCAGGAACACACTGTAAGACAGCGCACTCTGAGTCTCTGACATATTTCAGTGATCACACTGGACTTTAATGAAAAAATAAATTTACCTGTTACCTGTATTGGTATCCTTTTCAATGAATTGCACTTGAAAGTAATTGCACTAACATGTAGTTGCATTTTTTTAATGCTTTTCAGGTACCATACTTCCTCATGCTGCATCTGCAGCTTATTTCACTCGGCTCCGGTCATACAGAGGTTTCAGGCTGTAGCTACCTTCTCAAACACTTTGTAACTAGAGGTTCCTGTATGATTTAAAAACATTTCATGTCCTGGACTCAGCTAAACTTTTCTGAAAAGTGATCATCTGGAAGTCAGCCTGAGATCCAGCTGTGTCACATGGATTTTCCCTGCTTTCTGAAACAATCTGTTCCACTGCTTTGGAAGTTTCTGGGTCCTGAGAGCAGGGACTATCTAGCGTATCGCCGCTGCTGTTGCAGTGAAGAGGGGAGGCTATGTCGGAGGGCTGATCTGAGGGCTTCCCTGGAGCAGGTGGCAGAGGCACAGACAGAGGAAGGTTCATCATGTAGAACACATTGCCTAGGCGTCGGGACACCTTTAAAGACAAAAAGCACAATTGCAGTGATTGCTTCTTGAGATAGCATTAAAGCCCTTAAACATCACTGTCATGTAGCATCCAGGAGATCCCAGACATTCCCAGGTGTTATCAGTGGTTAGAAAAAGTGAAAAAAATCTCTTCCATTTTCCCTCTTTCCTATTTTTCTAGGCCTGGGTTCTTGTGGAAAGAGCTTGGCAACACTCGGCTTGGGAAACAGCCTGCTGTGCTGGGCCTGACAGGCTACTCTTGCTCTCTAGGTGCTGTAGCATAGCTGTAGCATTAATACCACTAGAAGGTGGTATTAATGAGAGAAGTGAGAGAGAGCAAAGCATTAAAGAAGAGGTAAAAGAACCAGGCAACAACAGAAACGCTCAGAGAGTTGGTATTACTGGATGAAATTAAGAGCAGAAAACTTTAAACATAGAAGGACAGCCTGTCCATGAAACATGTAAGATTATATTCCCAGAAAGGCTGTAGAAACTTTTACTTGGTATGTTCTAAAAGCCAGGTTGGAGCAAAAGCAAGTATGTATCTGAGCAGTTCTTACCAGCTGGGAAGGGAAAAGAGGAGTGAAAGTGAGTTAATTTGTCAAACATGCCTTTTCCATTTCCAGCCTCAGCCTGGTCTCCAGTGCTGTTGTATCCTGACTCCAAGTGTCCCTCAAACTGACACTCCTCACCTCCCCTTAGTGTCTCCCTGCATGCTGTTGTAACACACAGAGGAGCAAAAGCAAACTGTGGTGGAGTAATTTCTGTTCTCCTAATATTATGATAGCTACCTAGATATGATAGTATGATGTGTTTTAGTTTGGAAAAATGTCATCCTGTTCGCTTCTGACTCTTTCATGTTTCTGGGATTTGCCACTTTGGCATACATTTAATGATCATACCTGAGAGCGGATTTTTAATGCTGGTCCGAGTTTTAATCCCATTGTATCCAGGAGATGTTCCTCGGTTAGCAGTGGGAGGGTTTCTCCATCAATAGCGTGGTCTTTAAATATCTTATGAAATGATAAAACACATCATGGTGTGCAAAAACGAACTTCACTGGTTATTTTTTATAATTAATCCCGAGGCATAGACAATAAAAGGAGGAAATAATAATTTTAGTGTTTTATCTTCATATTTATCTCTTAACTGCAACCTGAGGTCTCTTGTTTAGGTGTGTGGATATCAGCACATTTGCCTGTAACTTATCTACTTGTTCTCAGCAAGTGGGAACTCTGTAATGTTTCAATGTTAGTTAGTTCTTTTGGGTTTTTTAGGGAGTGAGCAGCTTGCTACCAGTGAAAGAGTAGTGTTGATCTTATTAAGGCTTTACCAGGAATGTACAAGACTTCAACCTCTTTGCTTGCATTTCTAATGATACTTCATTTTTCAAATGGAATGATGCCTATAAGAGCTCAGGGACTAGTTAACTTCTAGCATTTACATTTGTTTGATGACCTTTAAATCTAGATGTTCCTAAAGAGCTGAGAATGTGTTGAATCTTTACCTGGGCATAATCTGAACAGCCTGGGAGGCTGATGATGAAGTTGTATACATCATCAACAGTCCACTTGCGAATGTCTTCAATGGAAGACATGTCTTCTCCATTCAGGATCAGGCCATGGGCTCCTTTGAGGAGGAAACACAAATGTGATATTTGTAGGACTTTGCTGGCAAATTAACAGGAAATGACTGTTAACATGAGAAATTTTACAGTTCTCCAGAACTTAATATACTAACAGCAGTGTGTAGTCACAGACAGATACAGGAGTCCTAGACACCAAAATCTTGAGATAATCAGTCGTAGCTGATTCTGGAGTGTTTTCTTTTGGTGGCTTCTTTTGTTTACTGCTGGCACGGTACATACCAGTCACTACACATACAAATCCTACTGCGTGTTTACTCTAGTTAGTATATTCCTTGTCCTGTTTGACACACACAGGGATTATGATCGGTATATTTTGTGCTGCTATGCTTCCCCCCAACCACCAGAAGGAAAGGAGAGAATGTAACATGTTGAACAGAATTGTGGAGAACCTGGAAGTGCTGCTAACTTCACAGCTTAGGGGTGACAAGTGTGTTGTCCCCAGGGACTGAAAGAAGGACAGAATGACATCCTATGACAGCAGTATACAGTGCATGGCACAGAGGTGAAACAGTTAGGAGGCTGCTTTGTGACTTCTTGATGTGCAATTGCATTGTCTCTCAAAGTAAAGGACTGCTACCTAAGGATGCTGAAATCTCCATTATACCAGCAAGCCCCAGTCTGCAGGTTGGGAAACCACTCTTTACCTTTGCTGACTTGGATTTACCAAGTTATTACTATTTGCAGCATATTAATTCTACGTTTAGTTGCCATGTCTCTATCGTACTAAAAATGTGTTTAAAACAGAGGGAAGAAATAAGAGAGCAAATCAATAGAAATAAATAATATCAACATGACACTAACTGTAATCCGGAGATCTCACAAACCTGAAGGTAGCAATGGGTTGCTGGGTACTGGAAATCCATATGGTAACGCTGAGAATGGGATTGCAGAAGGGTACATGTACTTCTCATCAAAAGCAGCACAGGAGCTATTAGATTCCTTCTCATTTGTGTTGCTGCAGCTGTTACTTTCAGCAGAAATTTCATGAGTAGCACAGTTTTTTCTCAAGCCTTGTTCAAATTCTTTACAGTTTTTGGCAACTGCAGGTGGCTCTGTCTGGCTTTTGCTTTGTTCGTGTTTGTTTGGTGTCTCCACCTCTGCTTCTTTCTTGTCTTCTTTCTCATCATCCGCTGCAGCTGAAGCAGGGTCCGTAGTTTTGTCATCAGCTTGGTTCTTCATGCCATTGGCACTACAGTCTGCAGTTTTGTGATTTCCAGCTCTTCTCCCTGGTCGACGTCCCCTCTCCCTTTGCAGAGTGCTGACTGGAGGGTATGGGCTGGTTGCCATGAGCATAGTGTTGCCGTGAATTTCGTCGAGGGTGGTTCGATGAACATATAAGTCGCTGGGAAGATGGCCTTCAGGTAGTCTGTGCCTGCCACGGAAAGCAATGGGACTAGCTGGCATCCCATGGTAAAGGAAAGGTGCTTCCAGGCCCAGTAGCCCTTTTCGATGAGCCTTCTCCATTTCTTTTTGCTGAAAAATAGCGCTCATCTCCATTTCCATTCTAAGAGACACACAGAGCACAAGCAGTTAGGGCAGCTCAGGTCCTTCATCAGCTTTTTTGTTTCAGTAGCAGCTTAAAACTCAGATAACTGAATAGGAAAAACTACTGCTTTTTTTCTTGCTCTTCTATATTGCTATGTGTGAGACACTAGAAACTGCAGATGGAATGGCAAACCTGGCTATATTTGATGTGCTGCCACATACATATAGTAAACTAAAAGGACAAGGGAATAAATCTTCCATGTGATACCTCGGGATAATATTTCAGACAAAAAAGTGTTATTTGTATATTGATAATCCAGGCTTTATTACAGTGATTATGCTTAGTTGGGATTTGGAAAATTGTCTTCAGGATCATAAGGGTCAAAGACTAAAGTAAATAAGTGATTTACATTGCCAATCAGAAAATTACACTGAGAAATGGGAAATGGCAGTGATATTGTAAATTATAAAGAACTAGAATTATATTATCTATGGATATATTTATCCTGGTGAATAAAGCCAATGCTCCAGGGTCTGTGCCAGCTTCCTGCCCCTGGTAAGGAGGGTTTACCAGTGAGATACGGAGAATAGGAGTAGGATGTGTCTCCACTGTACCAACTTTTGCTGGCATCAGCTTTCCCTGGAGCTGAGCTTGTGATCAAACAGAAAGCTCCTGGAGCTCCACAGCTTCAGCTGGAGCTGAGAGCTGGGAAAAGTGAGCCAATCTACCAGACACAAACCAGAAATGGTTGAGCCTCCCTTCCTTGCTTTGAGGAGCTTTCAAGTGGGACTTCCTGCATTCTTCTTTGGAAAAGGGCTTGTGAGGGCAGCCAAATATTTAAAGTGCACTAAGATAGTTTTCTTAACACGCCAATGAGGATAGCAGGTCAGAGAGTCTGACTTTTAGGAGATTTCTCATCAATGTAAAATTGTCAGGAAAACAGTTTGGGTAAAAGGCATCTATTCAGATGATTGTTGTCAGAAGGAATTAGTTGATCACTCCATAACATTCAAGGCTTTTTCTCTGCCCTCTTTTCATCTTTGCTACAACCTCTGAATTATGGATGTTCTGCTTTCAGAGATCCAATGGAAGTGTTATGTCTATGTACCGCCTCCTTGTACATTTTGCCCAACTGTCATTACTCGCACACAGCTCTCGAGGTGGGGATAAACAGCAAAGAGCATCACATTCCTGACTAATCCTCCAGGCAAGAGATTCTGCTGCCCACCAGCAGATGGGGGATCACTGAGCTTTGGTACGAGGCAGAGTCCCCTGGAGAACAAGGATTTGCGCCCAGGTGCTCAGTGGCACGAAGCAGGAGCTGCTGCAAGTGCAGGAGATTGTCTGCCAACATCTGATTTCTATAAAGGACAATAGGAACAAGTGTGGCTCTAAAAGTGACATGTGCTGCAGAAAGCAGCGTGAAGCTAGTAGAAATTGCCAGGATGGCAAAATACTGGGGTAAAAGGTTATCTCATGGATTTAGGCTGAACTCTTTTATGTTGGGATTTGGAGGGCTGAGAAAGAGCCTAAACAGGTAGGACAAGCTCTGATGTGACCGAGGGTGTACGTGATGGCCATGCTTCCTGCTGGCTATTTCACTTGTTTTCCTCAGTGTATTTGCCACGTGGCAACAGCTATATGAAATGCATTGTTGATGCACATTTTGTGCTTGGAGGAGTTCAGTAATCAAGCTCTGCTGACTGAAGAGCTCAAAACACTTCTGTCATAATTCTCTTGAGATGCCCGCTCAGAATTTATCTGTTCTTTGCTCTTGGTCTTCCTGTGTGAGGGGTGCTGCCACTCGGTACTGTGCTGAAGACCAGTGCAGGAGTGGTTGAAGTTAGGAGTTCCTCAATGGAAATGGTGTGGCTGTGAAGGGAGGGCACTGGTGGTTCCTTAACCAGCTACTGATTACACTGAAACTGGTACAAATAACTATGAGACATTCTTGATATCCAAGCTATTTGCTTAAACTAGGAAAGCTGTCCACCCTGGTAGGGTGGAGACGTAGCTAATCATCCCCAGGGCCCAGCCTTAGAGGTTTAAAATGTTGTGTGTGATAGCACACAGCTGTAAAGTTTGAATTTGTTTCTGACTTTTTGTAACTCCAGGGTGTTTGGATCCAGAGTTCAAGGGCTGGGGCTGAAGTTTGTAGCTTGTTTGTTTTTTTAATCAAGCTGAGGGGTTTGTTTCTTTTTCTTATATCGTTTCAAGGCTAAAAGCAGAATAGAGACAAGCAGAAAGTTCAGTAGCTTCAGACCTTCAGAGATAACAAAGGGCCTTCTGCTTCTCTGGGTTACTTGAAAAATTATCTCAATCACTGTAAATAAAACCCCACAAAACGTCTGTGACTCAATAGTTTCCAGCTGCCTTTGCTGCCCTAATCTTGTCGTGCACCTCAGAGCAAAGCTTACTATTGATTACCTGGCAATATTTTGCTTTTGAACCAGTTCCTGTCTTCTGGCCACAGCTTCCATGGATTCGGGTTGCAGAAAGCTGTATCCTTAAAGGGAGGATAGAAAAAACATCTTGAAAATGCACTTGTTTCCTCAGGTGAATGCACAAACCCCAAAGCAATGCAGAGACACTTTAACAAGCTTTTTAAGATTTGAACTATGTGCTTCGCCAGGAAGCTGATGTGACTTCAAGTTAAATCCCATTTGTGTTCATTGCTTTGGGAACAAAGTAGCAGGAACATGAAGTCCAGCACTGGGTGTTTGCAGGATCAGATCTGCATTTAGGTAAACCTGCCATTATCCATAAATGAAAGAAACAGAAGGGTTGTTTTATTTGGTGAATTGTGTCTTTGAAGTATATCTAGATGCTCAGAAAATAATCATCAACAGTTAGGCAAAGCAAACCTGCTCCTTCAAGGCTGTTTTCAGCCTAGATGCCATGTAATTTTAAATTGCATTTCTTCTTGAGGGGATCTCTTATTTGAGATTGGCAGAATTTTTTGTTTATAGATCTATGTGGCATCATGAATTTATTCACTTATCTCGAAGAAGGAACCTTAAGATATGAACTCTGTCTATAAAGTGATTTGTAAATTTATGTAAATTTCTGTGCAGCTTGACATGCGTGCCACAGTTGTGTCTCCGCACTGTGATACTTAGCCTTCCCCTTAGAGCTTTGCCTTGTAATTTCAAGCCTCTTTTAAAACAACTTGTAGCTGTCCTACATGAGTAAGGTGGCATGTGATATTATGATTAAAGAATATGATCAGTAAAGCAGTGTTTTAAAACAGCCAATGCTCATACATGATCAAGAGTTAAATGTAGCAGAAAGTGTTGTTGATTGGACTCATTTGTTTAGCTACAGCCTTCTGTTTAGGTGTGAAAATGCTTGGAAAATACAAAAGGAAAAGGAGAGTACACAAACATGCAAATGATTTTTCAAAATCAAGTGTGTTTAACAAAAGCTAAAATGGCTGTGTTTAGACTCAAACTGGCACAGTTTAGAATCTCTGCTAGGCAGACTGCTTCTTTTAGTGAGGCTGTTTTTCCGAAGAAAAACTGTATATTGACACTACGGATAACCCGGTGAAATACTAGCAGGTGAAGTTTGCTTTCTCGGTTACACGCTATCACTTTTCAGGATGCAGACAAGGCTTCATTACCTGGGCCTGGGTAAACACGGTTGGACAATATGTTTGGCATGTTTGGGTGCTGTGGGACGGCGGGTCCCAGGTGGGACGTGATATGGATTTGTCTCGGGTCAGCTGGTGCCATCATCTCAGTTGAAGGTAACAGATCTCTGAGAAGACATAAATACATTCAGACATGCAAAGGGCATTGTTTAGTTAAGAATAATCTAAGATCTCGATATACTCCGGTACACGGTTATTCTTTAACTGCAGAGTTATAATAGAGAAGTGGTGCAAAATACCTGTCTACCAGTCGAGGCTCAAACTGGGAGGGAATCGCCTGCATTCTCTGCTGGCCTGCGCCCATTAGCTGAGGGTTTACTGCCATCAACTGATTTCTCATTAGCATCTCTTGCCGCTGCCGCAGTTCTGACACAAAGCATATACAGTTCTGTTGTCAGTGGAGGAAATTAGAAAGTGGTTCTGTCTGCAGTATGACTTTACCAGAAAAAATTGGGCTTTTTCCTCAATTGCCAGCATTTTAATGTAAGTTAGCAAATGACACTTTTTCTTTTTTAATAGCAACTAAAAAAGATGTTTCCACTGCCACCTGCACCGCTTTGTTTGAATAATGTAAATTTATACAATCAAACTGTAGTAAAAATGAACAGGATGTGCACAGTCAAGTGTACAAAAGGACAATTTACAATTAACAGTAATTCATGTAACACTATGAAGCAGAAGAGAATAGCCACAAATGTTTTCTCTGCTTGAGAGAGTTTGCATTTCTAATACAGTTTTATTTTTAGAAAAATCTTATTAGCTGGAACCTGCCTTGTCATGAGGCAGGTTCTAGAAAGCAGCTCTAGAAAGAAGAGCCTGCAGTGATGAGCCAGAACCTCATAATGTCCAGTTATTGCTTTTGTTGCTGAGCTCCTGTGTGACCTGGACTCTTCTTCCAGATGGTTACTGTCTCTTGATGAAACTCTGAATGTGAAGAATCCCCCATGTTAACTTTTAACTACCTTAGGAGAAACGTTTCTCTGGTTACTCCTAAGATAAATTTCAAATACGTTTAAGGACGTTAAGCCTGTTGCTGGCTGTTTCTTGTACGTTGTACAGATATTAGCAATCCTGTAAACAAATGTGCAGTTAGGTTTCTTCCTGCTTACCTCCTGCTGCCATGCCGCTTGCTAATCGGTATAAGTGCTTTTCTTCTAGTGTTCCTTGTTCCCCCAGGATAGACATTTTTCTCATGTGATCTCGTGGAGTCATGCTGCAAAGAGACAGCAACTTTTCTGTTGTAAAGAACGGAATCAGCAGGCCCAAAGTAAATGAAGACATTCAACAATATAAGAACCAGAGCAGGTTATACAGGTTAATTTCTCAGATAAGCAGGTAGGACTTGCCAGTCACAGCTGTAGCTTTCAGTGCTTGTGGATTGTACTGGTTACCATATAGAAACTTCCCGTTTTCAGGACAATGCAAATGTTGCCCTTATTTATACTGAGTTGTTCAGTGTCCTATGTAAGGAAACATTGTACTATGCAAGGAAAGTCAGGATGCTGGGAAATACCAGCTGCTCCAAAGGATGCAATTAAGCCAAACTTTTTTGCCTGCAGCCCTGTGTATCACAGCAGCCCTGAGAACTGACATGCTCATGCTCAGGAAGGCAGGTATCTTTGGTTTAACTTTGGAATTGTAATAGTTTGGATCCCTGTCTACTGTAAATTAAGTGAAACAGATGGAAAGGAATGGTGGAAATAAGCTGTTCCAAATGACATCAGCCCCCTAAGTGCCAAATGAAGTGAAATAGGTAAAAGAACATGCTTTGTAGTGATGTGATAAAAACAGTGATAAAACCAGCAAGGCTCAGGTTAATTACCCATATATATGTACAGGTAAATAAAGCCAGCTGAAAAGTAGACATCTAGACTAAAACCTAATAGCCATCACTGAAGTGGATTGTGTGAGCATTTCTAAGTCTGTCCAAAGAGGAAAGAGACTATATTACAAATGATCCCGATACCAAGGGAATGAGGAACCACAGTGTGCCCTGCTCAGGATTATTTGTGCAGATAGGTCATAAAGGAAATAAGTCCTGTAACCCACAGACTGGATGGTAAAAGCTATCATGTGTGGGATGCTCTAAGTTGAGGGGTTGGCAGAGGGAGCAAGCCAGCTCTAAAGGGAGCAGGGGCATCTGTGTATTCATTTCAAACTAAATTTGCACAGCAAATGATTGATTTTTAATTTTTTTTTAAAGTAAGTTGAAATTAAGGAGTTGAATTTTCTTCTCTGTTCGCCTCAAAATGAGTTTTCCAAAGCAGACAAGTTACTCATTTCAGCCATTCAGTCTAAGAACGGAGACTGTACTTGGACCACACCGCTGGTATTGCCCCAAAATAAAAATTCTTTACATCTGTAAATGTTGTAAATGCTAGATTCTGTGTTGGCCAAGAGCCGGGTCTCCCTGGAAGCAGACAAACCCGTCAAAGCCAAGAACAGCACCATGTCCTTTGTTCTTCACATACGTATCTGAGCATGTGCTGCTGGCCATGTTTCCATTTGCCTCCTTTTTTTTTTTTTTTTTTTTTTTTTTTTTTTTAGGATACTTTAGACTTAAAGCGGTTTAGGGTGCTGGGTGCTTCATGAAGAGCATTTGAGCAGCCAAAGTGCTTCTGAGCTGCTAAAGCATTTTAAAGCCCAGTACTAAAGCGATTTAGTGCTGAACTAAACTTTACAGCAGCTCAAAAAATAGATGGCAACTGGGATGATGGTATTTGCCATACCATATTGGTCCAGTTGAGCCATTTAGGTGGCTCTCTCTCATGGATGAGTGGCTGAGTATTAAACATTCTGGAAAACAAAGCTGCAATTTTAAACTTTGTGCTAACCTCCATACAGCCTGGCCATTGGCCTTTGCCTGGTGCACCTGACTAGAGAATATGAAGGTGCAAAGCAACCAGCAGAGGTCCAGATAGACATAATGGGAAAAAAAAGTGTCCCTGTGTTGTCTTCTGTATAGTCTCTGCAGTTCCCAAAACAAGCCTGGATTTTGTGTTGGCTGTGAAGTATGTTATACTCGCTGTTGACAGGTAGTCTCTCATGTAGCCTCTTCTCAGAGCTGAAGCAGAAGCTATTTATGACCGTTCTTTAAATCTCATTTTTTTTAAAGTGAGGTTTTCTTTTAAATGCTGGCTTTTTCACTAAATGTAGGGTCCAGCAGCATCCATAGTGGAGTTGTTCTCTATTAATAGATTATTATCCACTATATAACCAAAACTTACAGAGCATCACTTCGGGCAACATTCCTCACTTCAGGTGATGTGCATCATATAAGCAACTTATCCTTGCAAGGGTAGACTAGGTGGTCTGTTGGTTTGACACGGAAAAGATATAGTATTTTAAAAAGTCATGGAATAATACGACTTGAAAGTTCATTGATATCTTCTTCCACTAAGGCAGTAGCTTAGTGCTTCCACTGACCCAGTTTTTGGCTCATCATGAGCCAAGGGGAGGGTTTGACTCCTTAAGGAGGTTTTCACTGGAGTTGCTCCATGAAGTCATTCTGGTTTGGTTGTTGGTTTTTTTTTTCATTGGTGTGCCAGTCAATCCTATCCAACTTAGCTTGGATTTCTTCTCAGATAGACAGAAATAACTTTGGTAAAAAATTTTGTTTGTTATTTCCACCAAAATTCTAATCTATTTTCCCAAGCTCAATATTAGAATATCAACATGGTGTAAACTTTACTTAAAGGACACATTTTGTATGTATATGTCATCTGCATTAAATTGCTTGTTTATTTCCCTGAATTTCCAGTTCAGGAAAGTATTGAATTGATCAGGCAGGATAAATAGTTAGCTTAATAACCTAATGTAAAGACTTGTATGTAACCCTGTGTCAGCAGGAGATACTGAACTTGACTAATCTTTGTTATTCCATTTGGAAAACACCTTTTTTGATTACTTAGCTGCGGTTCTGGTTGCAGGTCAAACTTAGGATACTTAAGGATCATACTATTTCCATAAAAAATTAGCATGTTAGAAACCAACATCAGCAAAAAACAATCTCTGAGGGAACAGGGAAAGTATATTTCTGATACATATATTAGCTGGGATTGGAGAGTATCTCAAAGTCTTGCATCAGGGTTGATATAAATTCATACACACCAGCTGTTCAGTGTTACGTTCATATCTGGCTCTTCTCTGATCCTATTGCACAAATCCTGGCTGTACAGCACATTACAGGGATGAAGACAAGTTAATCTCTACCTTTAGAGTCTTACCCTTAGCAAACCCTTCTTGGCAGCAGGCAGAACCACTCACCCAGTACTAATTCTGTCTCAATTTATTAGATGAGAAGTGGCAAGACACGAACTTCATGAACCAGAAGCATTTGCAAATCTAATCATGCTATACACAGTTTCAAAATGTCTATAGCAGTCTGTGTATCTATAATATTAATTGCATTGGCAAAATATAGTCTTATGTATAATATAGACTTGTTGGAAGATTTTTTTTAGGTAATTGCATTAAGATTTCAGTAACTAATGCTGCTTTTATTTACATCAAACGCATGGAATTAGCATTTTTTAAAAGCAACATTTAGTATAGCTTTGCAGTGGCTCCACAGACTGTTTGGAAGAAGCTGAGTATTGTTTAAAATGGTCAGGTAAATCTGTGTCAGAGAAATCAGTTGAACATATAATATAAATATGTATATGTGCCTATGAGTGAAATATATGAATTAACTCATGCGTAGTCTCATTTCCATTTGCGCCCATTTTAGAAAAAGCTTTCCTGACTACTTGAGAAATATTCCAATATTATTAATACTCTAACGTTATTAACTATAGCATCAAGGGTTCTTGCCCTAAATTGATGCTAGGGGTCATAAAGCTAGAGATTGTACTTATTCGAGAACCCACAGTCAGCAAAATAAGTCAGTTTTGGAAAGCAAGAAGGCAATCCTACCAACTTTATGTCATTCAGGAGCATGAAATATGTCATCTTAATTGGGGTAAGGTACCACTGGAGAGACTGTAGGGCAAAATTCTAATCCTAGATACGTGGGCACAGACTGTTCAGAGACTGAGATTAGAGTATAATCCTAAAACTGGATTGAGACCGATACATTCCCTAAAGAAAGGAAAATAACTATATTTATACTGCGAGTGCCAGCCAGCAGAGTTTGCGTTGCATGCCTTTATGCTGAAATGAAGACACGGATGTTTCACCATTTTTGAGCTGGCTAATTGGTAAGATTGCAAGCAGCGAGCCACTCTTTGTTTTCAAACACACTGGTCTCAGGAAGAAATCAAGGCTCAGTATTGGCAAACTCAATCCTCCAGGAACTGTTAGGTTCATAATGGAAGTGTGTCTGGTTCCCACTGGAATGGCTGGGGGCAAGGGGAAACTCTTATTCCTGTGTGCCACAGCTTAATGCATTGGCTGAAACCAAAGGTGGAGATGCACCATGCTGAGCACAGACACCCACCAAGAGCCCTCAAAGCCTATGAGGTGAGACGGACAGATGGTGGGGGGAAAAGAAGCCACCCTGCCATTTGATAGGGCACCGGAGGCACAGGGATACGGGACAGCAAGCAGCTGAGGTGGGAATTGTGCTTAGCGCGTCTCCCTCTCCGCTCGGTGCTGTAACCGCAGCGCTGCTTTCTGCACAACCACAGTGCTGATATTATTCATTTGTGTTTTTGGCAGCACCCAAAGTTGGCATCTCACCGGGTGCTTTAACTATGCCTTTTAAGTAAAATAACTAAGCAAGAATTAACGAAAACAGTAGTTCTGGCAGAGAAAGTGTGTGCATGCACGTGTATGTGTGTAACATTGCACACGCACCCTGGATCCTGGGTGGGATGACATGGAGAAGCTGTTTACAAGGGATGAGTCTCTCTATTACATCGGTTGTACACACAGAGCTAAAAGCATGATGTAATTTGTTTTCCTTGTGGATTTATTTCATAATTGGGGATGACACTTGAAACATTATCCTCTTGTCTTTGATTCTTTTAGAAGCCTAAAGATTGCAAAATGTGGCATAAGTGGGATCAGTTAAAGGGAAACTAGACTCTGTAATTTTTACTTTTTAATATTTCTCCTTTTAAAGCATAAAAAGAAGTTTTTTCTTTTTTTATTTTTAAATACTGGAAATGGAAGGCTTGGGATGGAAAGCTTTCTGACAATTGTAGAGTGGGGCTGGTATTTCCAAATGAAATGCTGTTAAATTTTAGTGGGATTTATGTCTCACTTTAACATGAAATCCTAGTGCAAATGACAACACTTCCAGTGCCAAAAGAAACCAGGTACTGGAAAGAGGAATGAGTTTTAGGAAGGCTATTTAAAACTATTTTTGTTTAACAACTCTTTAACTTCACTGGCTAACTAAGATTTTGAATCTAGAAAACTTGTACCGAATCCTCAGTACCTTCCCTCTTCAGTTAGGATATTAAATACTTCAGCAGTATCCATCTGACTTCCCAAAATCCTCCAGAAAACTGCATTTGATGTGTCTTATACCACTATGGTAAAACAAGATGCTGCAGGTTTTTATCATTAATCATTTCAGGTTACCTACCTTTATTACAAAACAAAAGACAGCACACACTCATCTGAAAAAATATTTGCAAGTATGTTAAAATATATTTGTCATAGATGTCAGATACTAAACCCCCTGTTATTTTCCAAACTCATATATGAAGTCGCAGGTTTTAATACGAACTTTTTCCCCTTGTGAGATTAACATGTGAAATTGCACACCTGATCCTTTGAACAGACTCCAGAATTGGCATCTTGAAAAGACTGAACATTTTTAGCTCCGATACGAAGGATCGGACCATGATGAAATGACTCAAGTCAGAATTGCTTCTCTCACTCTTTGCGCATCTCTGGGGCGCCAGGGAGATACAGAAATTCACATATTCTCTAACTGAGGAACTGGAAATTTTAGCTCCAAAGGCAGTATAATAGTGCCCAAACTTTTCTCACTCTGCAGTTAATTCCACCCACATATTCAGATAATAACAGGATGTAAGGAACGCTCATCACATTATGATATTTTTTCTACAAAATATATCACACCGCATACATGGGTGTTCCACAGAGCTGCTGGTGCTGGGGTTTGTTATGGTGGCTGTGCACACCAGCAAAATTTTAATTAGGTAAATTTCATGTAGGTATGTCAGAGTAAACCAGCCGAATATATCTGTGTGCTGACAGCCTTGATTAATTGTGATCACTGATTTAGGAAATTCACTGCTCCAGGAAGCGTCTGTAAAATACTAAGGTTTTTCTATTGTACTTAAAGATAAATTCACCCAAAGATTAAGCTATATGTATTGGCGACTGGTTAGCTTTAAAGCATATTTTGTTATGGTTAGACAAGACAATGAAACATTTGTACATGTATATTAAGCAACTCAATCTGTATCCAAAGTTTTCTAGAAAAACACTGAGTATGCAATGTCAAGCCTTAGCAAAGTAAAATCCTCCATTTGTGAAATAGATCTTTAAATTTTTCCAACATGATTAAGTTTATGTCATAAAAATACTGTGTTTCCACCTGAATATGCAGGATTATTTACCCGTAAGAATACATATATCAGATTTCTAGAAATCAAAACATAGTTAGCCACATACTTTGCTTTTTCTGTATCATCCCCACCAATTCCTAACTTCACCCTCCGCAGTAAGTGCTGCTTTTAGAGAAAAACACCAGAAGCAGCCTGTTTTGATCTGCCCCATTTCCGTCCTCAGATAAGTCTTTCCCATCAAAAGCTGAAAAATCGTACACCTCTTGGTATTGCTTAGTAGATGTTGCATCACCATTTACATTAAAAAATAACACTTTTTATTTTGTGTATACTTACATCTATTGTGAAGGCCTTAGTTTTGGATAAGATGAAGACACCATGAACGTCCAAGAGTGTGTGCCTTCACTCTAAGTCTTCCTTTCAAGCTGCCTCAGTAATGTGATTGGCAGCTTTTAAAACACATCAAGATTAACATGTCAAAAACTGCCTTAACTAACGCTGACTTTACTTTAAATACAAATTGAACTATCTTGATTAGCCCTCATCCCTGCTTCTAAGCCCTACCCACTCTGACATCACAAGCCCTTCTCCAATACCATCCCTTAACCGGGCTGTAAAAACATAATTACAAGAAGAGCACTACACTGATCTGATAAACCTATTTCACATTTAACCTGCTAAGCTGTTGTTAGCTTTTAAGATGCTTGATGCATTCACTTAAAATCTTCCCATTCCAACAAGAAACGTGAGAGAACGTTGACAATTGCCTAGTTCTCGTGCATCGTGTTACCTATTTATACTGATTTTTAGAGAGGGTGTACTTCTAACCGTTGGCAGGCAGTTATCCCAGAACCGTGTTATCCCAGAGCTGTGTATCCGATTGGATTGGGGGGAACTAAAGGATGGAAATCCTGTTAAGCATATTGTGAGGCTAACAGAGGGATCAGATGGTTATACTGCTCAAGCCGGCAATTTACTCTTTAATTCTCACTGTCAGTGAGTTAGCTCTCAGAACGAATGCCTGGTACATGGGCAGATTTTAAAATATCAGGGAGTGGTTATTTGCTTCTAATATCCATGTCAGCTGATGGAACGTCAGGGTTGATGTTTGCTCATCCCTCATTCACCTGCTGAAAGTTCAAGTGCATGCTGCAACAACAAAAAACTGTCCCTCATCCTCTCTCAAATGCTAACACGGTGCCTAAACCTGGCCAAAATGGTCCCATTCCTATTGAAAATCTCTCTCAGAGAAGTGTTATCAGTAGCAAGGGGATGTAATTGTGCTATAGTTCAGCACATCCTTACAGAAAACAAACTAATTTTTAATAACATAACACAAAATACATATGTAGCATCTAATGTGGGATTATTTTTTAATTTTTTCTAAATGTTTTTGTTGCAAATGCTATCGTGGCTATTTTGTTGCTGGACCTTCTTTCTAAAGAAGAAAATCTCACCCAAGATCATTGTTTAAAATGGTTTTTAAAATAATTTTAGGTCTGCCTTTAAAAAAAATATTAATAATTAGGGACCAGCTAAAATAACCTGAGAAAAATTGTCATGTGCAGAAAGACAAGGGTTCAAAGGAGCATTCTAGGTTTAAAGATAATTTTCAGTTTGTGTTCAGTCCACTCGATCTGTAACTGCCTACAGAAGCCTGTGACTTGAAATGTAATGAGTAACAGCCTTGAAAAAAGTTCTTCTGCTGGAATTTTTCAAGATTATCTGGGTGAGGCTGAGGCAAATACTTTGCAAAATATGGGGTTTCCCGAATAAATAAAAAGCAAAGTTCTGCATCCGCATCCATTTTTCATCAGATATTTGAGTCCATGTTAATCACGTTTCAGGAAAACCACAAAAAGTTTAATACCAGGAAAAATTACTTCCTGAAGTAGAAACAAAACCAGCAATATAATATGGATATATATTTATTTTTTCCTGTTTTCCCTAATGAGGGAAGTTTGGAGAGAGAGCACACTGCTTCGCAACTCCCCTGGCATCCAGCCTTTGATTTCTGGCACAGAGGCAGGATTGCTGTGTGCTGTAGTGAAGTGTGACAACCACAATTCATAAAGATGCTTTAATGGTCCCTCTCTGGAGAAGATCTAGTTGTTCTTGACTGGATTTCACAGGCATCAGGCAGGGTTTTATTTCTGAATCATCCAGTGGTACCTGAAATGAGGTTATAAAGAGGTGGAGGTCAGTCTCTTCTCAAGTAACAAGCAATAGGACAAGAGGAAACGGCCTCAAGTTGCACCAGGGGAGGTTTAGGGTGGATATTAGGAAAAATTTCTTCACCAAAAGGGTTATCAAGCATTGGAACAGGCTGCCCAGGGAAGTGGTGGAGTCACCATCCCTGGAGGTATTTAAAAGGTGGGCAGATGTGGTGCTGAGGGACATAGTTTAGCGGTGGATTTGTCAGTGTTAGGTTGATGATTGGACTCAATGATCTGAAAGGTCCCTTCCAACCTAGACAATTCTGTGATTCTATGGTTTGTGTGTCTCTCAGCAGTCCTGTTTCTGCTGGTTGGCTTCACCAATTGGAAAAATGGCAAAACAGCAGAGGAGGGAGAGAGGAGAGGAGATGAGTTATGAATAGAACAAAGTAATGTAGAGTATCTCGAATTGATCCAGGCCTTGGTCTGTCAATTATTGTCACTGCTAAGATGGTTTAGGACAGTGCAGTCCCACGTTATCTCCTTTCACAGAGGAATCTGAGAGTGGGGAAACACTGACACTCAGATTCCTCTGTGCAAAGGGGATAACCATAGCCTGACAGCTCTTGCCCAGTATCGGGTGTTTGTAGCCTGAACCACTGACACCAGATATATTCCAGTGCAAAAGATGGAGCTGGAGTCACACCACCTTCTGTACGCTCCTACCCAGACTTATTCCCCAGGGTTACTTACCTCTACGGCAACCAGTGCAGAAATCTCAAAACTGGAATTTACCCATCCAGTATAGAATGCCCCAAGAGAACATCATCACCTCATCGTAGACCACAAGGAGTTGGAAGAGCGCTACCAAAAACCCAACAGATTTTGGCAGTTTCTGTTCTATTCTAAAGCTCAATTAACAACAGAGAGATGCTTTCTCTCAATTCATTTCAAAAGAAATGTCAACTACTGTCACATCTGTCCCAATTCCTGAAGTACCATAACAGGTTATCAGTGTGGAATCAGCTCCATGCACTAGGGTAGATAAAGTCTTACCATTGTCACTAGACATTTTGTCTGCAGTGATTTGGGTCAGAACTTTCTTTGCTCTCTTTTGACAAAATCAGTGACAGACATGGCTCAGCTGATGGGATTTATGGTCTTCAAAAATGGAAGGCAAAAAAATTGTGTTAGACAATTTTATTACCAGTTCAAGATCTATGTTGTTTACCAAAATGCATTGCTGGAATGGATTTGCGTAAGTAGAGAACCTGCTCAACTAGAATCTAAGCAAGTTTTAATCCACTGTTTCTAAACACTCTCTGTCATAAGTGAGGAATCTGTGAAAGAGTGATAATCCTTATTTCTTCTCCTGATGAAGTTCACTGAAGCAAGATACACTTCAATGGAGACTTATTTCTGTATAATGAAATGAGCTGGGTTGATGCAAAACTTGGTAAAAGGCTTCTTTATCATGATTCTATGATTCTATGAGAGGCTTCTTTATCACAAATCACCCTCTTTTTTTCCAAAATGAAATCTGTCTTCAGACATATCAAATTCTTTAGCTAAACCTCACTTCCTTCCATGTTTTCCCGAAAAGGTTTAAACTAGAAGAGTAGCGTGCCCACACCTGGCAGCATAGGGAAGGAATAGAGTGGTCTGGTGGATGGTTGGGAAGTCTGGGAGTGGTGGGCTGCAAATCCAAAGAATGAGCTTGAACATGAAGCGGTGTCCTAGAATCATAGAATTATAGAAAGGTTAGAGTTGGAAGGGACCTTAAAGATCATCGAGTTCCAACCTTGTCCTATTGCCTGTGACGTGGGAGAAGAGACCAAGCCCCACCTCTCTACATGTTTTCATATTCGCTTGTCTGGAGATTTTTTTCATTAGCTTATGTATGGATTTAGGGTATTTTTTGGATGTGGAAAGGCAAATTACAACTACATTGGTATCTTATTCAAAAAGAAAACTGTTGAGTAAATATTCTTTTTTGAACTAACTGTTGAAATAACAGCTAGAAATACAGAGGCTCGGATGTTGTCATTTAGGATGACTCTAAAAATGCTTTACACCCAGCTCACGTATCAGCATAAACTTGCCCTCTCTGGCAACACATATTCAGGCTGAAGTTCTGCAGAAAGCAATGGGGAGTTTTGCTGAACTATCCAGAGCCATTGTTCCAGATGGTACCGTATGGAAGTAACACTGATCCTTTGACTCTGTTGATTTCTAATTAGGTTTCTAGTAATTAATATAGTTTGCAGGCCTTGCATGAACTCTGCAGATTACCCATTCATGTGAATGATTAACTGAAAGGGGATTAATCCTGACATAAGTTCAACCAAAAAGAATTTTCCAGCCTGAAAATCTTCTTCGTCAGACCAGTGTATGGTAATAGAAATGAAACATTAAGTTTGTATTTGTGTAGTTCCATTTAAAAAAGAGTAACTCAATACCAGGGTGTTAAAAATACCTGCATTGTGGATATAAATACAGATTTGTTGCGATAGATCTTTTAGTCACACTTTTTATGGAAATTAAAAGGGATGTTCAATATGAGATAGTAGTTGGAAAAAATGTATTTATAATTGCTTCTATTTATAGTAGGTAAGGTAAATTTTGGCTTTGATAAAAAGGATATGTTTTAGAATTCTATGTTTAGCAGCTCATGTTGGTATATGCAAGGTTGAAATTTTTATAGCTGTAATAAATCAGTGGCAACAGGGGCTGTCACACATCTCTGCTCACAACCAGTTCATCCAGCACATGCACTTGAAAGGTTGTCCTGCCAAGTGTGCAACCCCTTCAGGTCAGGCAGAGCCCACCTTTGCCTGCTGGCACCAGAGCTCCATAACTTCACTTTTTGTTGTTTTAAATTGTGAATGTACAGGGAAATATCAAAAGCTTCCACAGTCTTTCCACCCATGAAAAGTCTCACCAAGCTTCGGGGACTGTTCAGGGTTACTCAGAGGTGTATGCATTTCTGAGCCCCAGGTTTTAGCTGGTTTCTTATGTTCTCACAGCATCTTCAGCTCCTCCCATGATCAGTCTGTAGTTGTAAATAAATACAGAATAAGGAGTTGGATTTAGTTTTCATAAACCGGTGAGATGTATTTTTAACAGCTGCCTCAGGAACTACTGTAGGCTGATGTTTTATTAAAATCAGAATGTTGGATGTTTATTTTGTGGGAAATGATGAGGACACTCAGATACTTTGGACCAAATTGAGTCCTCAGGCATGCACACTGGTCTCAGTGCAGGGAAGTCTGGAATGAGTTTGCTCCAAGGTATTGTTAGTGTTGCACAATATTTCTGAGAGTATAAGAATATAAGGAAGAAGTATTTATCCAGATGGCAGCACTCTGTCCCGCTCTACCTGGGAACTCAAGCAATATTTCCTGCCCCAAGTTCTGCAGAGCATTTCCCGTTACTGAGTGCAGCTGCATCCATTCATTCATCCTCAGGGAATGCTCCTTCCAGCCCACTGAGTGTGCAGTCTCTTCTGCAGGTTTTTGTCTGGCCCTAAAGCTGATCCCTGCTGCTTTGTGAGTTGCCTGAGGGTCAACATCAAATCAGTGGATGACACAGATATTGTGGTGCCAGCAGCATCGCATCGGTGCCAGCCGAAGGCTCCTCAGCTGGGTAGAATTTTGCTGCCTCAGTTATACGGGGTCAGAATTGGGTTAAAGTCAGAGGATGAAGGGAAGGGACAGAGCAGGAGAGAGAGGATGGAAAGTGCTGTGGAGGCCATGGTTTGATGTACCTGGGTGGGAAAGATGAGAGCAGTGAACCTGGTACTGGAGCAGGCCACTCTTCCCCTACCCTCGTTTGGCAGCAGCTCCTGGCACACGTGTTCTGAGTCAGCACGGCCCAAGAACAAGTCACCTGGCATTGGCAAACTCAGCAATGGGGCAATAAGCATTTTTCCACCTCCAGCAATGTCTTGGCCCATGCAACTGCCCGCTCAACCTGCAACAAATTGAGCCAAGCAAGAGAAGCCCATGGAGTCTGCTGCAGGCAGGGACAGTCGTGCAGAAAGGGGAAAGAGAGCAGCAGAAAGGTGTGCTAAGGAAAGGGAGAAAGAGTAACGTGGCAGTGACTCAGTCTCCTTCTCCCATGGAGAGGAGAACAGTGGCTTTGCTGGGTGTGAGCAAAGCTGGGAAGGGAACTGTCTTAGAAACAAACAAGAGTCACTGTGTTACTACACGCTACAGGACTTTGAATATTAAAAATCCCTAGCAGAGAAATATCCAAAATCATTAAATTCTATCTAAATATTGGGCCAAGTGCCTCCCTGGTATAACTGCAGTGATTGTACAACAGCAGGGATGGGTTTAGTCCAGCATGTTTAGATTCTCTGTTATTTTAACTAGATGCTTGGGGTTTTGTTTTCCTTTCTTGGGTAATAAGGGCCATCCAAAACAGACGTGCTACTTTGCTTGGGTTTCCTTGAAAGAGACACTGCTAAAGGGAGAGGAAATCCCCAAAATGATACTCGGTGATTAAGTACATAGAATATAGGATTTCAGTGTTTACAAATCCTTTTTTTCAAATGAACTTGTGGCACTAATCCTCTAATGGCATTATTTCTTTGGAATATATGCCGGATTAAGGAGTCACAATGAGGCAAAGTACAAAAATCCACGTTAATCTCTCACCAGTGGATGCTGCGTGGGATGCAACTTTAACTATTTTGTTCCAAAATTGGTTCTGTTCCTAACCTTGCCCCGGGTCTCCACAGAGGGAAGAGTGGATATAAACAAGTGTGACACTGAGCACTCGGCAGATGGTCACAAACCATTTAACTGGATAAAAAGGGGAAGGCGTTTATTATTTTTAAACTCCAAAAGCTAAGCCTGCCCTGTGCTGCCCATGACGTACTGCAAGAAGCAGACGCACAGGACCACAAGGACAGGAGCAGGACACATGTCCAGAAGTGTGCCATGGAGGACACCGACCGACACAGCAAGGGCCGGTCTAGCAGCTCATGGGGACATGGCTGGGCCTGGCTGTCGTGATATATCGTGTGTTGACAGCAGAGCCTGGGCCTACTGCAAAGTAAAGCTCCTGTTTTCAGCCCAGTGCAGCCTCCTCACTCTAGTTATCCTGTTTTGGGGATAACTGCTGTCCCCTTGTCCCTCATAGCTGCTATAAAAAAAAGGTAAAGATTTGCTTCCTGGGAAGAGGAAATTAGGCCACCACGAAACAACATTTCCCTTCTCACAGGGTTCCAGGGATGCTGTCGTGGTGCCATGAGGTATTTTCACTGTCATTCAGCAGCCTGAAGTGGTGAAAGATTTTCTGAATGGGCAACACATCACCTAACACACTGATGTCAGAGGATTCGAATTAGCCCAGCGTAACCACTGTAATTGGCGCTTAACATGCTTAAGGATTTCCCCGGTTCCAGGGAGTGGAGATTATCAGATATTCCCATTCCATGTTCTCATTGAACTGCCCTGGGCATGGAGTCTCTTGGGCCAGCAGAGCCTGACACAGGTGCACAAACCTGGGTTGCTTTGTCTCCGTTTCATCCCCGGCCATCATGTTAAGCACAAGTAAAGTGGAAAAGAGTTGTCAAATTCAATGAGTTCCTTACCAACAGAAATGCTTGGGATTTCCGAAAGTCTGCATAGCTGAGATGCCTGAACACATGAAGTGTGTCTTCCCCCACATAGGGAAGTGGTCTTTAGGTCTGTAGTGAGATGCTAGTTTCAGAAATTGGAGTAGGACAGTGTCAGAAAACCCTTAAACCAATTTGGAGACCCTTTATGTTTGGGAATAGAAATGTGCCCTCCATTCCTGCAGGGAAAGATGGTTCATCACAGTGGTTTTGTGCGTTTTTTCCTACTGTAAATGTTTCTTTAGCACAGTACCTTGCACGGGCAGGAGGATTTTCCTGATGTTCACTTCACATTTTTCTTCTCTTTATTTTCTCCTGTTGGCTCCTAGCAGTGCCCCATGCCTGATTCCACCACGTCTGAATCATTTGTACCTTGAGAGACTGAGTCAGGGCTGTCCTCACTGATGGTGTCTGCTCGTCGTGGTTTGGGCTGGGCTGGCCACTAAAACAGGTGCTTTCAAAGGAGTCGTTAGCTTTGTTGACCAACTTTATCATTCCCCACCAAAAGCACTCCAGTTTGCAGATGTCTTTAGTGTATACATATCAATGGATGGTCCCTTGTGTTTAAGGAAGTATAAATTATATTGCAGCAGGTGCAGACAAAGGGTGAGCAGGAACTGATAAGCGGAAAGTTCGCCACACGAGGGGAGACGAGAGTTTGGTTGGTTTGGCCTTACAAAAGTGAAGACCCCATAAATTAAAAAGAATCATCAAAGCTAAAGAGATTCAACATAAAAGGCCCTGAGGATGTTTATGCTAGGAATTGTATCATTCACTGACGTGGAAAACAGATTTTAGGGCAGACAGACAGACGAAAGGTGGTGTAGTGAAGTTTGGTGTATGTATACGTGTATCAAACGATTTCATCGCCATGTTGGATTGTGCTGTTGCCCACAAGCAGCTTGTGCCAGGTGATGCAGTGTGCCCTCTCCTCTCACATCTCCCGTGCCCCTAAAATGAAGAGGAGAGCGCTAGCCCTCTGTATTCCTTTTTCTTACTGAACTATGTGCAACCTCCTGCTGACAGCAGGGCTTTGCTCAGCCTCCTGCAGTGTTTCTGACCAGTATGGACAAAAGGGGTGGGAAAACAAAGAGCTTTTCTTCAGGTAGTTTTGTAACCTGAGCTATAAGGTGACTCAGCCTCTTCTAACAACAGCTGTTTGAGGAACATGCAGTGGTTAACGTGCAGTATCGAAGTCTGGGCTGCCACTTCCTTAATTTTGCTTTGTGAGTGATTTAAGCTGGGACATGATCAGAGCATTTAAATGGACTTCTCCACAGCTCCCTGGAAGAGAGAGGCCGGGGACCGCAGGCTGACACTGGGAGACAGCACAGAGGAATAGAGGCATCAGGAAAGAGCTGACAAACCCCCTGTGCAGAGCTGCTGCTCTCAAACTGATGGAGACAGAAACTTTTGAAAGAAAACTACGTGGGAAGTTTCATTAGGGAAAGAAGTGAGGTTTTGTTTGCATGTCAGGGCTCACTTCTCCTGCAAGCCCTGAACATACTGTAAAACGTGAAAGAGATCCTCAAGTGCACCGATGGAAAAGACAGGTATGTTTCTTTGTTTAAAATACTACCACTCTACAGCATGAAAACACAGCCAGGGTAACCAGTATTGCTTTGCAGCTCAGGAAATGTGCGTGTCCAGCTGTGTACATTGTTTTGTATAATTTTTGTACCTATAAGAAGTTCAGCTTTGACAGGATCTTAAGAGCAAGACTTTAAAAAGTGCATCAGCTTTTTGTAATTTTAAGTGCTCTGCCCTTGAACACTGGTATCATGGCAGGTAACTTCCAACACAATAAGGAAATTTACATACATCTGTAGTAATCAGTATATATACCCACATTTATACACACACACGAAGTATATGTATATAAAAACTGCATTTGCTTTATTTTGGCATTTTACCCCAGACCTGACTCTTGCTATAACGTGAAAACTATCTGTGCAAGTCACAGGATTTCTGATACTTCTTCATGTGTTTCTCTCTTTTGGAAAGTTGATGCCAGTGGCATTCTATATAACTGGTGGTTATTAAAATGATCGTGTTTGTGTACTCTATGGATGATAGCAATTTGTGGAATGAGCTCTGTGTGTGGGTCTGTACTGGGGAAGGGGGAATCCGTGCAAGCACAGAAACCCATTCAGGAGCTCTGGGGTATTACAGGACCGAGGTCTGAGCGCAGGTCATTCACCCTGCAGTCAGTGGCACACAGCTTTTCCACTTAGTCCTGACAAAGCAAAAGGCAATGAATGCCTGCTTAGTTTTTATGACTGCTCCATTAAAAGCATGTGTGTGCAGGCTAGAATTAAAACTAAAGAAAGATCTTTAAATTAATGTTTTGAGAAAAACAAAGCCACTTCAGAACCACCGGATGATGCTGTAGCTTGCGTAGTATAAATAGAAATAAGGAAATAATGTGTATAAATTATAAAGTCAAACTTTAATTTACCTGTGAGTTAGTCACTGAAACCAAGGTCACTTTACTACTGAACTGTTCCAGAGAAGTTACCTGGGGGACTTGTTTTCTCCCACTCCCAGTGCTCATAACTGTGGTATCTGGTTGTTTCCTGCACTATCACTTCAGCTTTGCTCTGAGGTTAATGGGGTTTTGTTTGCATGTTCCACCCCAAGCCTGGGAGCGTGTGACGTTGTTCAGGCAAGGATGTCCTTGTACTCCCTGTTGTTCACCTCCTCCTCTCACCATCCTGACTGCTGGACTGGCCTTTGGCATGAAGAATCACTTTGGTGTCAAACTTAACCTGGCACCCCCTCAGAACGGGAACATCCCAGCCTGGCTTCTTTAATGTGGCCACAAGACTATGAACTGAACCTTGGGGATGAAATGCCAGAGGAAGCAGCAGGTTAGTCCTGGTGTTGAGGTGGGATAGCCTTAGGGGCAGTCTGCATTAACAAGGCAGCAGAGGGTGATGTAGGGAGAGTGCCATGGAGGACTGGAACCAGTGAGTCTGCTGTGCAAATATTGAGCATTACCAGTTCCTTTTGAAGGAGGAGGAATGAATTCAGAGTCTGGTCTACTAAACAGTGCTTTTCTGATATTAGCACGGAGGGAATGGTAGGAAATTCTCAGTGCATCTGCCTTTAGGAGAGAAGGTAAGCAAGAGTAAATGTTACTAAAAACTAAACTGAGAGGGGATCTCATCAATGCTCATCAATATCTAAATGGCAGGTGTCAAGAGGATGGGGCCAGGTTCTTTTCAGTGATGCCCAGCAAGAGGACAAGGGGCAATGGGCACAAACTGGAACACAGGAAATTCTTTCTGGATATAAGGAAAAAGTTCTTTACTTTAGGGTGCCAGAGCCCTGGAACAGGCTACCCAGAGCTGGTGTGGAGTCTCCTTCTCTGAAGATATTCAAACCTGCCTGGATGTGTTCCTGTCCAACCTGCTCTGGGTGACCCTGCTTTGGCAGGGGGGTTGGACTAGATGATCTCCAGAGGTCCCTTCCAACCCTAACCATTCTGTGATTCTGTGTAATTCTTTCTATGTCTGCTGATCCGCTGGAAGATGACATCCAGAGCGGCCAGGATGAGCGTGTAGAGGACATCCCAAAGAGTTCCCCATTTGACTTCGTTATGAAACAGTTCCAAGGGAAGAAGTCCTCTCCTGGAAAAAGAGAAGAGCAGCCTTCAGCCATCAAAAAATTCTTCAGAGGCTTTGACTTTGGGAAATCTGAAGGCAAGAACAGAAGGGAAACCAAAGAAACAGAAATAAACATCTCTGGAGCCAATGATCAGAGTGAGAAGCAAGATGTCTCTGTAGAAGGTAATGCTGGTATAATAATGAAATATGTGTGCATATTATATATTTTAATGTCATAGAAAATCAGTTGCTTTCCTTGTTAGCCAAAAGCCTACATTTTGCCACCTACAGTTTATCCTTTAGCCAGGATTTCCTTCCAATTGGAACATTAGCAAGGATGTGCCCTCTAATTTGATAGGTGCCAAGCAAGGAGTGAGATCCATGTTGCCGAGGAGGGATAAAGCTTTTGGGTCCCCTCTCTCTTGATCTCCAGTGTGAGAGGTCAGTGCTGGAGTCAGCTCATTAGTGGCAGAGCTTATTTGGTTTCAAAGCCAAGCTTCGAGCAGTAGCTTGGCGTGTTGTATTTAAGATTGGTCTCTGTCCACCCTGCTGCTAAAGCAATCTGAAGACAACAGGAGCAGATGTTTCCTGACACTTGACACTGGGAAGGGGGGGGTGGAAGGGAATGGAAATTCATCTTGTATGTTATTTTGCACACACAAGAATAATCTTTACTCCCACACCAGAGAAAATGAGACTATTTTTAAAAACAGACCTGGAAGGTGAGGCATAGAACCCCATCTTTTGTCCTAAGAGTTTTGGGTAGGTTTGGGCAAACAAGGAGGCGGCAGCTACTGAGAGTGGGGTTGCTATTTTGTGTAATTTTTCGTTGCTTTTTTCCAGCTATAGGCATTAGATGAGATTTCTAATTTTTTTAAGAGTTTAGCAAGGAATGTAAATGTAATTTTCCTTGCTGTACAAACTGCATGGAAGAAGAAGGTAAGTGGGGGTTGCTTTGGAAAGCCAAGAAAACCAGGAACTGCCTTACACAGGCAATGTATGAAAATGAACACAGGGTGTCATGAAGGAAAACACAAGGTTCACTACACAACTGGGGGGCCACTCGGTGCTAACAGATCAAATACAGGCTGTATTGCAGCAGTGTGGCTACAGTGCAGGCACACAGGTGGTTACACGACTTGTGGGTCCAGAAAAGCTGCAGTTCAGAGTTCTGCATTAATTTCACATCCTGGAACATCCAAAGTCACTGGCACATGGTGGGGTGGAGATGTGCAACAGGAGATTTTTCTGTCACTCTGCACCAGGAGCTTTGTAGTGACCTTCTCTATAGTGATTTTATCACTCAGGTTATTGGTCCACATTGATAAAAAATATAGCCCTGTTTACTGACAGATTTAGTTCATTTCCTAAAGACTTCACCCAACAGCCACAGACAGGTTTTACACATTTTGTTGATATCAAAGGTAACCAGGGCTTTATTTCTTTGTTACTCAGATGGACTTTCACATCACGTTTCTGAAGCAGAGTCACCATCTGGTGAGCAGAGATTTAACCAGTTCATGCAGAAACTGGGAAAGAAACCCAACAGCAAGAATCTGGATCTAAATAATTGTGCATTAAGTGCAGAAGATGTAACGGAGCTGGGTAAATACACATTTTATTCAACTAGTCACTTCATACATTTCTTTAATCCTTATTTGCCTATTCAATTATTCACTCTCCTCTTTTCCCTTCCCTTTCTTTTATACAGGCCTGCCCTTATTTAACATCCCATCTAGTGGTCCCAGGTCCCTAAGAAATGTTAATTAATAAGTTCACAGAATCACAGAATCATTTATATTATATATATATAAATAGAAAAATCATACAGTTCTGTGAAACAGATGAACCTTCTCACACTCAAACTACAGATAAGAAAGCTGAGGTACAAATTGTCATGGCTTTATAACGCTGTGTTGGTTATAGAAAGCATCTCTGCATTAAGATGTGTTGACATGCAGGGTGTGCAGGTAACATGCAAACAGAATACACATTTTCTTTTCTTTTTTTTGTTTTCCTACAGCTTCTTTACTGCCATTTCTCCCAGAGCTGGAAGAGATCAACCTGTCCTGGAATGGCTGTGTTGGTGGGACTTTGAAAGCTCTCACTGTTCATCTTCAGCATGTGAACCTATTAAAAGTCCTTCGACTTAACAACTGCAGGCTGACAGCTGAGGATGTCACCTCCTTAGGTACAGGATTTCATTGACATTTACTTTCAGACAGCTTGGGTCTAATGTAATCCATCTCTTCTCTTTCTACACCCTACTCCTGCTCCTTCCACGCTGGGCAATGTAAACTCCTGCTGGGAAACAGTAGAAAGAACTTGGGCTTATGAGTGACCTTATACATTTGAGCAACTCTGCTGAGTTCATTCCTCAGGGTACGAAGCTTTCATGTTCAGAGGGGAGCAGAATTCAGTCCTATTTGCAAAAAAGCATGTTTTCAATTTGGATTAGTATTTTTCTTGCTAGCTTTGATACCTAATGGTAGACAGAAGAACTGAAACAGAGTCAGTCATAATAGGGTCAGCTTAGGTCTTCTTGCTGCAGGGCAGATGAGTGCTCATCACAGAAAAAGAAAAGATGGTCTTTTGGAGGAGACTTAAACCAGAAGTGCTGCCTTGGAGCTTTATGACTTGTTTTTGCAAGTCTGGGAGAGGCTTATTCCTCTGCTTACTACTTTATTTGAAGTACCTGCAACCCTGCTTTCTGCAAAGTGTGAGATTTAAAGGTTTTAAATATGGTGGTTTGGTTCTGATGCTGAGTCACCTCTGGGCCTGGAGTTTACCCTGGGGTGGGTCTGTGATGTATATCTAAAAGAAGGGCAAACTCAATCAACTAGGAATTCTAAAGAACTACAACTTATTTTGCAAGTTCTAAAAACCACTCTGGGTTATGAAACTGGAGTTTATGTCATTCATGTCCAGGCTTTTTCCAGGAAAGGTTCAGAAATAAAATGTCATATATGGTGGTAGATCAAAAGTGTATCATGCTACCTGTTGAGGAGGAAAAATGCATCTCTACAAAAGCTGGTGAAAATAATTGGTCTGTTTCTGATGAGGGTAAAATCTGTGTTTCATTTTCTATCAGATTTTTTTTTTCAAATTTATTTCATTCTTTTTCAAACCCTTTTCTCATATGTTTTTTTTTTTCTTGAGTTTCACTGGTTATATTTCCAATTGATTTATTCTGCCTGGTTCTTCTGTGCTGTTTCCTTTGCCCTTCTGGCTTGGCCTCTGCTGAGACAGACACAAAACTGATAATAGAACCTGAATTTCCAGCCCAAATGTGATGGCCTTAACATGTGGAATAGCAACAGTCAGTCTGCATTGATTTTGCCTGCAATTTTGAAAATAGCATGCGTATTTAAGCCAATACTGCCTGTTTGGCTATTTCCACATCTGTTTGTGGAAATGTGGCCACTTGTGGACTTAGTGCATTCTGCTTAGAAATCAATAACTCAAATATAACTATAATATCAACTCTGTGCTGTGTAATTGTTCAGAGCCGTGACTGTTAGAGATGGTAGGAAACTATTACTGGAGTTAGAGTCCTTTATTTATCTTCTGGGTGGAAAATATGTCTGGAAAATGTGTCAAAGAGAAACAGGCTGTGCTGCAGAGGCAGAACCACTTCTCAACTGTAATGCATTGCTCAGCATGCAAAACTGAGACAATAATTTAAATTAAATGCAAAACTAAAAATTAAGACATGCCCTTTTCTCTCAAACCTGGATATTCGCTTACAACAACAGAAATAATTATTTCCCTATTACAAATCTTTTGTGAAGAATTAATTATGAAAACACAGACATGAAAGGGGTTTGTTATTAAAATACAATTCTCAAGTATTAGGTTGATGACGAGACTTTAGATCAAAAATTTGTGGTTGACACTTCGAAATTGCATTTGCATATGGTCTGATTAATTGGTCTTTCTTGGGAATGAGTTTATATAAATATCCATCCGCCTCCCTCCCTCTAGAAAGGAAGTGAGGAAGCTGAATTTTTGCAGCGGGATGTTAGTATTACGAGGATGCACTAACACAGTTCATATTGGCAGGTGCATCAAGCCTGGGAAAGGCTTATTTTTCCGAATGTAATCAAAATCGGTGTGTCAGCCTGGAAATCACGCAAAAGTTTGTTTGGGTCTAAACAGTGCTCATCTTGATTCTTTATCAAGTGAATCAGAAACTTCCTGTCAGAAATGAAACTGGGAAGTTTCAGATATCGCTGTGAGGGGACTTCTTTCATCTCCTCCAAAATGACCTGTGGACATTGTACAGAGGACGCTGGAAGTTTGCCAAATAAAACAGAGCAGAACTATCCAGGACAGTAAATTCCGACTTGTCACTTGTCTGGATTTCCCTATAGACTAGACTTTCTGGATCCTGGCACAGGCCTACAACGATGGCCAAGCCACCTGTGTGTGCCGTGACAGTGACTTGTGATCTCTGTTGCTCCTTAGACGAGGTGAGAATTTATACGACATTGCTGCAGTAGCAACAATTCATGGCATACTCCAATTTTCCTGGCAAGTACACAAATATAATAATTTGAGAATTAAGCGGCTAACCTTCCCCTTTAATATATTCAAAGCCTGTATTTTTGTCTTGCACTGAAATTGATACCTAGAATGAATCATCTTAGACTTCCGTTACAGGAGAGGCATTTGAAATTGTTCCTCAGCTTGAAGAACTGGATTTATCATGGAACAGTAACATAGGTGGAAAACTATCACTCCTGACAAAAAAACTCCAGAAAGGATGCAAGATAAAGCTTCTGAAAATTATGGACTGTAACCTGACAGCAAAGGATGGAGAATCCCTTGGTATGTGTATCCACAGAGCTGGACTGAGAGACTGGCTTCACAAAAATGTAACTTGTTTGACTTAGATTATGGCTGTATTGAGCTCAATATTAATTGAAAGTTAATTTATTTCGGGCTCTGCGTTGTAATACTATTTACCACACAGTATAGGGATTTAATGCACTTTCTTCCAAAGAAGAAAGTTGTTCTCTCTAATCACGTGAGGTAGGGTTGGGAAGAATAGCTGGATTTAAACCGCAGTCTGGCTGCCTCAGAGGTCCAGGGCTGCTGGATCTTTTGAGGCCCTGAGCAAGTCACCTGTGCCAGAATTTCCAACACTGATTGCTTAAAATTAAGCAGCTGAATATGTAGTTCGCCACGGGATAGGAAAGAAGGCCTGTGGGATGGGAATTTGGGCTGAGTTGGAAACCACTAATTGCCCCTCCCCTCTTTGCTCTCACCGTAGCTTAATCCTGTGTGGTCTTTTGATCTGATTCTGTATTTTAAAACATATTTTCTCCCTAAAGAGAAGTTCTTGTGCTCTCATCTCCAGGAGGTGGCCATATGCAACATACAGTACTATGTCTTTTCATTAGGAATTTTTCTTTCTCATTGTATTCCTTCTTTTTATCCCCTGTATTTTTCTAGCTGCCCTTTTATTTTTTCACCTTTATTTTCATGCAGATTTTTTGCTGATTTTCTTGATTCTTATCCAATCTTCCTTTTGCTGTATTTCTTAGGTAGAACAGGAACTTAGTAAGTCTAAACCACACATATAGGCAAACCCAGCCTACCTCTTCCTGTTTGTCATGGTGCTATATTTTTCTAGGGTTCCTCTGTATATATTCCAGACAATTACCAATTCTGGTTTTCTTTTCTTTTTTTTTTTCCCAGCTGAAATTCTAAATTTGATCCCAAACCTCGAAGTATTAGATCTCTCTATCAACAAACACATCGGCTGCAGCATGAAGGTTCTTGCTCAGGATCTGAAAAATGTGCCAGGCTTGAAAGAGTTAAACTTGCACATGTGTGGATTAAAGCAAGACAGCCTCCAGGGCTTAGGTTAGACTTTATGTTCAGAAAGACGTTCATTCTGAATAAATTGTACATCTGAAAACCATTTAAGAAAGGCAATGAGGTGGGATTTTGCTGGTGGTTTGGCAGTATTAATGGGCAATCGTTATTTGCTGTTTGAGGATTGATAAAAGACTACAGAGACTTTCAGCAGGAGTAGCATTTATCTTCCCTGAGCTCCAGCATGTGAAAGTCAGTGGGGAGAGTCACCCTCCACACCATTTATCTGAGACACATCGTGGGGCAGATTAATGGCTCTCTGGCCGTGCTTCCTCTCTCCCCAGACAGAACATAGGCAGGGGCACAGACAGGCTGGCTAACTTTTAACAAGTTAATCCTACTCTCAGAGGGGAATCCAAATTCACCATTATCGCTTAACGAGCGTCCAGTGAAGCCATATGAAATGGGGTTATTATCTGTGTCTCTCCCTAGTGGAGGTCTTACCCGTAAGACAAAACAACTGGCACTAATTAGCGCACCCAGTAGTAATTTCAGCAAAAGGCTGAGGATTGAATGGATCTGGGGGATGAGCCGGCCTCACCTTCACCTGCTCTTTCAGAGAAGAATGGAGTTGCACGGATGGGAAGCTTTGAGGTATTACTGTATGTCTGCTGTGATTATACACCGAAGCTTAGTCTGAGGGCTTTGCCTGCAATACCTTGGGCAAACTTTGATGTTAAAGTAAATAAACACTAAAGCCGTGACCTGTGCTATTGTAGCAGCCGGTGACCAACACACTTCCTTTTCCATTTCAGACACTGCTTTAGAGCACCTTGCCGAGCTAAGAAAATTAGACATATCATGTAACAAAGAGATTGGCGGTGGCTTTAAAGACTCCACAGCTCATTTGGCCAGCTTGAAAAATCTCGAAGTCCTTGATCTCCACCAGTGCTGCGTAACAGAAGAGGACATGACCGTTTTGTGTAAGGACATGTTGAGGAAATCCATTAAGAATGTAGGTTTTGACTTCTGAAAATATCTCAAAGGCATACGAGATTCTGCCTGACCTAGTCTAGCAGATCTCAGTACATTTTCATTAGGCAGTTCTGGAAGAGCAGTGTGGAGGATGGCTTTTTTAATCAATATGGAATGGGTTTTTCGCTGTACCAAAGGAAATCTCATAGTGTCTGATCCCACATAGAGCTAAGGACCTGAATCCGCTGTGATTCAGACCCACGATGGGAATGTAGGAACTGCCACCAAGCACTGCTTTTTTTTGATAATCAGTAATTTTGGAAATATCCAGGGACATTTCCTAACTGGTATAAATTGTCTTGGATCCATATGTGCATGTAAATGTAACTGCCTGAAACTCCCATGGTGAACTTTGATGTTCGGAGATCTTGCATTGCTGCTACTCTTTATAGAAAAGCTGAAGACTACAGTCTCCAGGTTGAATCGATCCAACTCATAAATACTATTAGGAAGAAAAAGACATTTCCCATTTAATCAGTGAGACAGTTTATTTTCCTGTGTGAACTAACATAGCGTTTTGGCATTGCTTGTTACTCTTTAGAACAACAACAAAAAATGCCATGATTCAGAGCCTATATTGCCCACATCTTATTTTCCATGATAAAAAAGATAATTTGAAAAGCTGCTGATGAATCATTGGGAAGTATTAACTCTCAGTAATAGCAATCATGATTTACTTTTAATTTCTTGACCAATAGAGAACAATAACATTAATATGAAGGAGTTGCAGTTAGCAGTGAAGACGTTTGGAAATAGCTCGCATCTCATTTAATGTAAAATTCCCTACTTTACTGAGAAAATTTCAATAGGAAGCCGTGTTCTGACAACCTTCCACACAGTATGTAATACCTAATTTCTTAAACATTCCTACTGAAAATGACAAGGCTATTTATGGTCTAAAACATTACTCACTGTAAATTTGACTGTCAAAACTTGGCCTAGACGTTTGGATTGATTTATAAGGAAAAGAAATGATGTCAGGCAAATATAAAACTACATATTTGTTCTGGATCGGTGACTGTCTAATAAATGTTTCATGTTTTCTTAGCCCAGGTGATACCTTTACTCTCCAGTCTTCAAGAGCTGAATTTATCCTCAAATAAAAATGTAGGAGTCTCATCTCATCCTCTTCTGGGCAGGCTCAGGTTTTTACCGAAGTTGAAATCTTTGGCCGTCAGCAACTGTGGTTTACGTGAAGAGTCATTTTCATCACTAGGTAGGAATGTTTTATCTAAGTATGTCTATTCTCTGTGTATCCTGGTGGGACAAAGCACTTCATTCTCCTTTGGCTGAACTCCAAAGATCACAGTTACGTTGTACTACGGGTCCCCAGTGAAAAAGCCTGTGATGAAACCAGTGCTTCATGGGACCTGGTTGCAAGAGAAGAACGTTGCATGTCTTCCCCCATTATACCCAACTGGATGAAGTCCTTTTAGTCCTTTTTCTGATAGCGAGCTTTCCAATAATCCCTAATTTTGGAATAGAAAGCAAAACATGATTTCGTATTGTGCTGTAATTATAGTTTGGTTGTGACATTCCATTTGCAGTTTAGTGGGGTAAAGTTTCACACAAAGGTATGTAGTGATAGGACAAGGGGTAATGGTTTTGAACTGAAAGAGGGGAGATTTAGATTAGATTAGATATCAGGAAGAAATTCTTTCCTGTGAGGGTGGTGAGACGCTGGCCCAGGTTGCCCAGAGAAGCTGTGGCTGCCCCATCCCTGGAGGTGCCCCTGACCATGGCGGGGGGGCTGGAACTAGATGGTCTTGAAGGTCCCTTCCAGAACCATTCTATGATTTTATGATTCACTGCAGTTGAAGGTTTCACTAGAAACTTTCTGGGAGAGAGTTAAGCACGGGGCAATGGAGGAACTGAGGCAATACCTGCAGTAGGGGAAAAGACACTGCAGAGCCATGAAGAAAAGTCCAGTCTAACACAGGATACATAAATTCAGCCTCTTTTGCCTACTGATTGCAAATCTCAGTGGATTAGCGGCTACACTGTCCGTTTGATAGGTGTTCCATATGGCACATGAAATCCAAGTACAGAGGGATCTGTTAGCTACTGTGTATTGTGCACTTACAATATATTTTGTATTATTTACAAGTGACATTGAAACCTCTAGTAAAACCTGACGGCCTTCAGCAGAAGCAGCAATGAGCTAAACTGGTCTGAGGTCCCTGCAGGAAAAGTGCTATATTTATATCATTACAATTATGTAAGAGTGACATCATGGAAATCGGTGTTGTCAAAAGATAGAGAGCATTTCACCTTGCACAGTTAGTTCACAACAAAAAATTGCTGTCTCTAAATTGATATAAAATGGTTTAAAACCAAGCTGTTAAATTGACTGCAGTGGGACAAGGTCAAGCCAATAATGGAAACGGAAAGACAAGAAACCCCTCCACAGAGTCTTTAAATATTCTATAGACAGGTCCTTCTTACATTCTTTAAAGAGCATGGGAGATATTTCTTTGTCTGGCTTTTATTAGGATAAAATAAGTCATTCTAAGCACAAGTAGGCAGCCTGTAGGAGCCTGTTTACAGGTGAATTGCCGGTGAGGTGTCTATTGAGGCGGTGTTGTTTTGTCTTAGTAAGCAGAAGTTGCTGGTCTTAATCTTTTCAGCTGAGGCTGCCCTTCACCTTCCTGAACTGGAGATATTAGACCTTTCTTGGAATAAGTGCGTTGGTGGGAACCTAAAGCTGCTTTGGGGAGCGCTAAAGCTTGCGACGGAGATTCAAGTGTTAAGACTGAGCAGCTGTAACCTGGTGGCTGAAGATTTGGCATTTCTAAGTACGTATAACATGGTATTTACTAGCAGTCAAGGAGCCAGGGCATTTAGACCACAATTCAGGAGGGACTTGTTCCATGGACTGAACACGTTTTCGCATAAATCAAATGAAAAGATGGAAAATACAGCAGTCTTTTTCCCAGAAAGGGTTTTCATTTTGCTGAAGACTGTGTGACCTGTAGATGCACAGTGCAAAAGCTGAAAAGGCTAAAAATGCAAAGAATCTTATAGCAGTTTTATCTATTAATACAAAAAACCCAGCACTTAGAAAATGTAGGTTTTGCGTCTGTTTTTTATATCAGATATTTCAAGCTCTGAGGGGTTTGATTTTGCTCGGTTACTGTTTTGTGGGATCAGTAATTTATGGGAAAGGTACGTGCCGACAGACAGTAGTACAGGCACTACCAGCTCTCAGTCCATTAGGTGTGTTTCTGCAGTCAAACCATTATGGGAGAATTAAAACAGAAATATTTTAGCCCACCCCTCAGCAGCTGCTGAGAAGTACTGGCAGATGGGAACCCAATGAAGTAATAAATTTTAGGATTCTTCTAAAAACTTCTTTATAATCATCCTTGTGATTCTGTGGGCCTGACCCTTGGGTTTTGAGTGTCTGAGGTCAGCAGTAGCTGTGTGACAGCTATTAAGGCCCTGCAATCTGAAGGCTGGTGAGATGAAGCCTGAATATTTTTGACTTTACAAACATCATCCTTGATGGGTGTCTCCTTTGCCAGTCACACAGTAAGGATCCCAGTTCCCTTTAGAGTGTATTAGGCTCATCACCCTCCCACAATGAGAGGTGGCTATTGTAATCATGCAGCCTCATCTAGTTCTGCTTTCCTCTTTCTAAATTTCCCCATAAAGCCTGTCTGCCTATTTTAATTGGCACTTGATATAACCTCCTTCCAACTGACTTAAAAGTGTTCAGGTTGCCATACAATTTCAACCCGGTTTTTCTGTTCTTTTTGAATTGCCTCTATTTTAAATGTTATACACCCCTTCAGCAATGATAAAATGATCTGAGATCAACAGCAAGCGATTTTATGCTGCTGAGGAGTTGAATCTTGCCAAAATACCTTAAATAATATGGTACTAACATACTACTCTTCTTACTCATAAGCTTTTAAGGCAATTGCCAGGTTGTATTAGTTGTGTTTGTGTCTGTCATTTCTTGCAGCATTACTCACGCGGGATGGCCATTTAGCCAGATTACAGAAGCTGGATTTGAGTTATAATAACAACATCTCCGACGAAGGGTGGGTCGCTTTCTGTCAAGGCTTAGCAGTATTCAAAGAACTGGCAGAGCTGGACGTCAGCCTTCGCCCATCGTCCTGCCGTGACTGTGGGACGTGGTTCAGCGCGTTGTTAGCAGCACTGACAAAGCTGCCTGCCTTGGCAGAGCTGGGGATGCAGCGATGGGTCCTTTCAGAGTCGCAGCGGAAACGACTGGAAAGCTTTAATCAAGACAACAAAAGAAACGTTCGTTTTGACTGTTGATGGAGGTTGAAGGTTTCTGGAAGGTTGAAGGTTTCACGAGCAGCACAGGAACCAAGTATTATGTGTCTCTCACTTAGAAGACTACCCAATTTTTAGTAATCTTGTCCCATGAGAGCTCTTGAAATAGTTCCACGATGATACAGAACCGTTATTTAACCTTCTGCATGCGCAGATCATTCCACTTAATAACATATCCTTTCAGATTTTCTGTGCCATGCTCACACTGCTATATAAGCTTAATCTTCGTACTGTGAATGCTGATGACTGCTTTCAAAAGAGCAATGATGATTTCAGGTGGACACGCTGCAGGTTTGCCAAGGGAAGGAAGTGGCTGGGATGTGCTAATGCAGGTGGGTGGAGAGGGTGAATGTGGCCTCCTGTATATAAGGAAAATGCCTCTAATGTGAAAATTCTTGAAACTCTATGTTTTAAATTTTAGTTTCTTCTCCCCCCAAAACTGTTGCCTCCTTATGAATGCATTAAATCAACATAATTGTGAGATCTGGAAAGCATCCCAACAACTCAAGATTATATATTAGTCCAGTAAGAATACAGAAGGAGCTGTTCTGCCTCTGCTGTGGTCTTTGATGCTATCTCATAGTGTAGATGAGTCCTGTGTACAGAATCAGCATAAAATCAAGGTAAGAAACAGTTGATTGATGTCTTTGCAGGTTGTAGGGGCAAGGGAAATTCTCTGGTAGATTACATCAGAGATATATCCCAATTTAACCAGGACATAGCAAAGATTTTGAATGCTGAGCAATCCATAAACGTCTGGATAAGGCTATGCAAAGATTTCAGGATACTTCAGGGATGCTTCTTCTCATTCTGAGCTGTTTCAGCCTTACCCAGACTGTGCTTTCTGTACAGACCCTTTTATGACATGCAGCACAAACCCCAACTTCCAGATCTAAGAGTCTGATCTGGAACATAGAAAAGCCAATGGGGGTCCTTTCCTGCATTCAGGATTAATCCATTAACCTTCACAACACCTTGTGACATAGACAGTGGTCTTATCTTTACCCTAAAGATGAAAGAAATAAGCAAAGTTTACAATTCAAAGCCAGTGGGCAGCTTCTAGCTAAGAGCAGAGCACCCTGCTCTGTGCCCAAGACTTGTTAGAAAAAGCACCAACTTGGGATGTGTAAGTGGCTCCTGCTTTATTTATTTGATAATTTCTTATTTGGTATTTTATTGTATTTCCTTACACAGAACCAAATTCTAGCATAGTTACTCGTGTCGTGGAGCATGTTAACCCACACGTGAGCTCAAAGGCTGCAGTGGGATTATTCATTGGTAAGATATTTTAGGAAGTAAAGATATTAGATCTGCCCACTGAGTGAGGAGTCTTAGAGAAATCCTGAGGCAGCTTGAGGGATAAAGTGCTGCTCAATTAGCCCCGAGTATATCTACACACTGCAGCAATCTCCTGGAGGAGAGGCACAGCAGCATCATTCAGTGGCACTTTCCTAACTTGTTAGGACCCTGCTCAGCAAGTTCTCTCATGTAGATGCAGATCCATATTCACCTTTCAGTCCAAGTGACCCTTCCAACATCAACTTCTGGTTGGTCAGAGTTATAACCAGCAGCTGACCATGCTGTGCTGATACCTCTTGATCATCTAATCCATGATTTCATCTGAGGTTCTCTGTGGACTTCCTGGTTCCAGTTTCAATTCCACTTGAAAAGAGCACTCGGTTCTTCCAGCTCTGAGAAATGTGAGATGGAGTGTCTTGGTCAGAGGTAGCAGGGAATTGTTGCAGTGTGGGATCCGTTATTTTCTACAGAGATCCTCAGTCTCTGAAAAGAAGCAAAGAGCCTTGGCTTCATCCAGGGCTAACAAGAGAAACTTTGAAGTATTGACTCACGCCAGGAGAGTTATTCTAACGTGGAAGTACCGTCATCTCTGTTTATCAGCAGCACACCAACCTCTTCTCTTAATCTCTTGCCTTTCTGTGACTTTCCTCCTTAAACCTGCCTTTGGTCCAACTGGGAAACTGATCCTTCATCTATTCTGTGAGCATCTCTCTGAATCGCTCTTTTCCCACTTGAATCTCTCTCTCCAGTTCAATAAATCAGCTGGCCCATGTTTAAAGTCTGGTGTTTATTGTAATCATTCTGACTGAACTGAACTTCAGTATTGGGGTTTCTTGCTGTGTGGTGCTTGGGTTCCTCATTCCCAGCTCCAGAGCACAGTATGGACTCACTGCTCACAACCTCCTCTTGCTGTTCATGATCCCCTTCTCAGTCCTTTGTCCTCTCATGGTTCTCTCATACCTATTTTTCCAGTAAAAAGCTTTTATTAAATCACTTCTATTGAATGTACTGTCTATCTTCTGCTCTTCCCAGAAATATCTCTCTTTCAGTGATTTCTTCCTCGGTACTCTCTGAATCATTCTTCTCTCTGTGCCTCTTTGCCTTCACTCAGGGTGAAAACATTTCCTAAGACACCTCCAAACAATCAAAACAGCATCTATTACCTGGTAAAATGGAAAGCCAAAACCGAGCCATCCCACTTTTTTTGCACTCCCAGCTCTCTCCTGCCAACAAGCATGGTGAGAGATTTCAGTATCAATCGGTTCAAGAGCCATCCCCTGGAGCAGATGTAGCTGCAGCATTTGGAGAGCACTACCTGGAGGTGGAGCTCGAGGAAGAGCTGGGTCTAGGTGACCTCGCCTTCACCACCTCCTCCAGGATGCCACCACCTTCTCTGAGGCAACTCTTCCAGTTGGGAGTCACCTTGTCCCTCCAGGGGAGGAACAGAAGGACTGCAGTGTTGACCAGCCAATTAAACTAAATAAAGGGCTCCGCTCCCACCCACTCCTCCATTTTGATTCTGCGCAGTGGCCGGTCCCAGTCCAGCTCTGTGCTTTATGTATCCTGCAAATAAAACTCTGGAGGGCTTTAAGGAGTAACTGAGAAATACACAATAAAAACTAGACAAGGACATCAGCTGTCTAGGACAAAGAGCTACCTGTAAAGTGCTGTGGAAGGACATGGTTGCATATAAATTTGGCGTGCTAGAATTATAGTAAGGAGTGTTTCTCTCATGGTTCTTTTGAATAACGAAGGTGTTATGACATGCCAGGACCTGGAATCATTGCAGAATATGGCATTCTGCAGACTCTCTGCTTTCAAATAAGCCTGTTGTACACAGACGTTTTACAAACTGTCTCCAAGCTCTCTCGGAGATGAGCTGTGCTGCTAAGGATCTGACAGCTTGCAGTCATTCAAAATACTGTAACTCCAGATTGTCAAAACAGCAGTGAACAGCTTTGCAAATGTGTAGAGATACTTAGAAAACAGCTTTTTACACCTCTGTAAGACAGGATGGTAATGCGGGTGCTGGTAGAAATGCGTGTGTTCTGCCTGCCTGGAGTCCTCCTCCATATTTCCAAACAAAGTACTGATCATTTCTGAATGTAAAACTCATTAAATAACTGCTAGTGCCTGGGGCCCCAAATACTGTTCCATTCTAGATATGGCTGTACCTCACTGACTGGAAAACAGATTTCTAGGAATTGCATGTAAAATACTTTGGGATTCAGAAAAAAAAGAACACTTCATTGCACCAGATTCCTACAGATTAGGTTAATTTCCAGTTAATTGGCTGCCCTCATGCTTTGAGATAACATGCATCCAGAATGAGATGAATACCATGAATGTTTCAGAATCTGCCTGATTCAACTGGAGTCAATGTTCACAAAAATATCCCAGGAGAGGAGTAATTTAGGTTCAGAAGAATCAAAGACTGAGGATCTGCCTTTCCTTCCTTCTTGCCTTGTATTTTTTCTGAGCAAATGAATTCCATGGCCCACCAGTGTTAAAGATTGATGGTCTTTTGGGAAAAACAAACATTTTTCTTTGGGAACAAACAAACATAAAGACACAAAAAATGCATTTTGTTCAATGTGTTAGCACAATGGATCTTCAATTCTCTATGGTCAAAGAGTGGAAAATGCCACCAGCAGTTAGTTTCATCTATAGGTAATGTCTTCTGTATATACTGTGGTGTCTTTCTTAATGCCCTTACCTTTAAGTTCATGGCCTTTTTACACCTTTTTTCCTGTAAGTATTCCCAGATGTCCCCTGACAGCACACTTCAGTCAGAAGGTCCACCATAGGGTTCCCATCCACAAAGTCCAGCTTCAGCTGCTGAAGACTGTCCAAATCCTGGGGCAGCCAAGACAGGGCAGCTGGGACAGGTGATTATTCTTCTGAACGAGCAGTTTTTGCAAACCTGAACACACAAAAGCTGCAGCACAAAGAACAGGAATGATGGGGAGAATTCCTGCATGATCCCCGCACATGGATGATGCACAAACAACTCACTCTGTGCATATAACAAATGTGTGTATTGAACATCTCACCAGAACATTTAAAATTCAAAGTATCTTCTCCCAAATATAGAAGGATGGGAGTCAGGCTCTCCCAGCAAAGCATTTACTTCACCAGGTGGAAACTATTCAACTGACAGCCAGGTGGTCAAATCCAGCTTTCAAAAGCCCTGCTAACTGGCCCACCAACAGCACTAGTGAACTAAGCCACTCAGAAATGCAATGAACTGGAGAAGGTGGAAAGACTGGGCTGGGGAACCCCCTCAGAGAACTGGTATCTCACCACCCCCCTGGAGTCACTGGTGGGTCTTCTCACATTCGGGGGGTCTGCTTGGAGCCAAGTTGGGGGAAACACCCTTTTCCTTGGACTCCTGAGGTTGAGATGGGTTACGGGGGGCGTTGTGGGGAGAACCTCCTTTCTGCTTGTCTTGGGCATAGCGCTTCCCTCACCATCCTAGTTCCTAACTTTTATCCCATTTGGCTCCCATACAATTACAGGATGAGCCTTGAAGGATGCACTGCATTCCTTCCTTCCCTTCTCTCCCTCCTTCTTCCAAAATGCTTGCTGGTACTGGTGTCCTTAAGAATGCAGAGACTATTTTTCACCTTGTGTTTGGCACACAGAGTCTGGGAGGTGTTTAAGGAGATTGTTTTGACAGTGAAGTATTTTCAAGTGGGTCAATGAGCCAATGGCTGCAGGCAGAAACTTAAGATAATTATTCTCCATATGAGGTTCTTTCAGATTCTGGAAAATACGTGTGCATAATTTTTAATAATTAAAGGATTTTTCCTTAGCTTGATGCATAATGAATGTACAGAGATTATCAGTAAGGTTTAGAAACTGCACTACCATTGGGATGATGACTAAGCGTGGAGAGAAAACATGAGGTTCAAACACAGAGTTTTGGTACTACTCCTATTCAGACACCCTGATGTGGTGCTGTGTGATGTATCTAAGGAGATCAGGAGAACCTTCTGTCCTGCATTTGGGAGAAGCTGAAGTCCCTGGAAGTGCCTTACGGCAGCAAACCAAGATCTTCCCTCCCCTTTGATTGCTCCTACCTGCGATTTGCTGATGTCTTCTGGCAGACTTGGGAATTGAATTCCTTTATCTTGTCCCAGGCATAATCCTCTAATGGCTCCAGGAGAAAGATTTCCTTTGGAAAGATACTGAATCGGTTTTCAGACAGGCTGAGGCATTTCATATTTGTCAGTTCTTTCACCTCCGCAGGTATCCAGGCACAGGCATTAAGAAGATACATTATGGTGATTAAAGAGTAATCTTTGGGATTTTGTTTTTAGGGAAAAATCTCCAAGAAAACGCTGTGGAGCTGCATTACTGTTGATAGATGAACACAGAATATTCTACTCATTAATATAACATTATACCTCACAGTATGGTGGAAATTTTGGCAAAAAAAAATAATAAAAATCCATGTTGTTTCCTCTGCTGGAAAGATTTCTTATGGGGTTAATTTTATTTCTTAGCAGAAACATTAGTCTGCTGCTTCATTTCCTTTGTAGGCACAGCGCAGGGGAGAGTAATTTAAATGAATGAAATCTGTGATTCTTTTGCATAAATTGCTACTTCTGTAAATGTAACCTTCAAGAAGAAAATTGCACAAGTGAAAATCTTGGAAAAGAAGCGTTGCATTATATGAAAAGGAAGGTGCATTCTGAGCCCTAAAATCAGTGTGGCCAGGAATACTGTTACACTTACAACAGCACAGCTTTAGGGTACAGAATTGTTCATTATCAAATGAGCAGCAAACGTTAATGGTCTTATAGGCATTAACAAAATCATATGCATTTTTAAATTGTCCTCTGCTCTGTTTCAGTTTGTGATGTATTGATTCTACGCAAACGCAGCTCTTCTTTCCCAGTGTACACAGCAAAAAAAAAAAGATGCAAAAAGACTGAAGCGGTCCCTCCAGTCAGTATTTCATCTTCACTCTTCAACACAAAGGTTGGTGTTTCCACCTTCTTGCTTTTTTTTTTCCCCTGCTAATGAGTAACCCAGGCTGAGGTACATTCCAGGTGGAAGGTGCCTTCTCCCTGTAGCAGGGAAAGGTGGCACCCGGGTGTAACGAAGAACTTGGGTTTTGCAAAAGGGAAGTATCGGTAAAATAAAGATGAAAACAAAGGAACAACCAAATACCTCCTGTATCTGATTGTCATCCAGGGCTGATACTTCCAGATTTTTCATAGAGCGTATGCCTTTAGGATAAATTATTTATTAGTAATATTTATTATATTTATTATAAATATTATTATAAATATATATAAATGTCTGGACAGAAGAAACCTTTCGGCTGGCATTTAAGGAATGATAAGAGAGGATGTGGAGGTGGATCTGTCAGTCATCTCCCACTGATGCCCTTTTCTCTGTTGGCGGGGGGGGGGCATCCCATTTCCAGAGATGGGGAGTTTCCAGGTGCCACTGAGACAAGGAGGAAGAGCTGAATGACCACCATGCTGGGCTTCCCAGTCTAATTCAGATGTTGCCTGATGGTATTTTCTTTTTTTTTGGCTGCAGGTTCTATACCGGGGTGTGTGCCCCACAGGCTGTGGGACAGGAGAGCGTGTGATCCCAGCCCAACCCCTCCTGCCTACAAGGGCAGCAGTGAAGTGGCTGGAAGGATTTATTTGGTGGAAAAGAGCAGCACAGGCACCTTTGAAGTAGCTGCTAATCCATGTAACCATGGAAATTTTGGCAAAGGCTGCTCGGACTAAATACTCTGGGGGTGAGCTGCTGAAACTCCCCTCCCAGGGGAGGCCGCAGACACCATGGGGCCTCCTGCCAGGGCCCTGGGCTGGGCCTGGCCACCTTTGCCCACTCCCTCTGGGTGGTGGGGACCTGGGACACCCTCCTTGGAAACGGGCTCCGTGTCCACACCTTATTGACCTTTTGGAGTTGCCTAGCTCACCCGTGGGGCAGAGCTCACCCGTGGGGCAGAGCTCACCCGTGGGTTGACGTGGGGAGAGGGTGATCACTTCAGGTAGGCACAAGGAGGTTGGGGGCACAGCTGCTTTACAGGGAAAAAGGACCCACCTCTATGAATATTAATCATCTCTTAACTCACATCCTACCTGACAGCGGATCAGAAACACGTCCATAATTCCACTTTTTTCCTCTCGAGCTTTTCCTGTCTGTATCTGTATTATCCTCGTGCTGCATACCAAGAGTTGTAACCCTTTTCAGACCCATTTTTATTGCTATGCAGAGCCCGGCACCACGGCTGCTTGGGTCCATGGTGATGTTGCTAGGCTCCCCTAACGATGCACTAACACTTCGGTTTGTTTTTTCCAGCAGGTCATGGCAGTTCCTCCAGATCTTCAGCAGGGCTATGTGCTCGCCTGCCAGAATTTGGGCCGACCTGAAAACCCCTTCATCGCTCGTGTGCTCCAAGAAGCCGATAAAAATGATAAAACGTAAGGAAATAACAAATAGCGTGTTTCAGATGCTTCTGAAAGCCTTTCACGAAATAGCAGGGCAAGGAATTGAACAATGAGAAAGTTCATGCAGTTTCAGGCTAAAACACAAATCATATTTAGCATTTACTGCTGAGGTTCTGCTTTGACTCATCTTGACATCGTCTTGGCAGAAGTTTGTAGCTATATATCCCTTCTGGGCAGCTTTACAAGCAGTGAAATAAAAAAGAAATTAAAAAGTGAAAAATGTAGAGGATGGTGCCTTTGTGTCCCTTAAAGAAGCCAAACCCAGTGTCTAGTCATCCTAACTCCCTTCCTTTTGTCTCGCTCCTGTTTAAAAAGCCTCAGCTGCATCCAGTTAGCTTCCAGCTGGTAACACTTCCCTGAGCTGTCTCTGAATCCTGCCAAGGTATTAACCACCCAAATTCTCTCTCGTTATGTGGTGAGGTAGGGCTCCTTCTCACAGATGCTCCTGGGGTCAAAGTTAATTGTCCTTTGGAGAGAAAACCTGAGAACATACAGCATAGTGAAATGGTTTGTGTTAGGGTTTGATCCTGAGGGAAGGGTGGAGTAAATAAAGGAAAGGGAACAAGTAAAATGGAGATGATGAGTTAACCTGCAGGATAGATTTCTATCTGCCTTCCCCTCATCTTGATTCTTCCCGCTTTCCATGCTAAGTGTGGTCATGCAGCCATGCAGTGTCTTCAGATTATCAGAAAGGACATTGCTGAGGGACAGCCTGAACCACGTCGTGGTGTTACCAGAGGTAGCGGTGGCAGCTCACTGTGTGCAAACACACTGGCGAGGGCAAGCGTGGCTACCCTCCGCGTCTGGAGAGAGGATTCATTTCTCTGTATCATTTTACTTCTCCCCATGTGCTCACTTTTTTCTTTTACAGCAGATGCACAAAAGGGATCACATTAAAAATAGCTGGAAATAATCATCTAGAGCCGGTGCAGAGAGTTACAGATGATGATCTTCAGGTTCTTGCCTCTGTCTTATCCAACACTGTATTTGTCACAGGTAAGCTTTTTTTATGTAGGTATGACATGGATGTGCTAAACATAAGCAGCCTTGATTTCAGCCTTAATTCATCCTGATTTCTTTTTGTCTAGAGATCGGTTAATCGTAGATACGCATCTGTCACAGTCTTCTTTTTCAGGTTTGGATCTTCGGTATAACACATTGACTGATGCTGCAGCAAAGCACGTGGCAACGTTCCTCCAGGTGCCAAAATGATATTTATCATGAGCAACTTGTCGTTTATTTGGCTAATATAATATTTATCTGTGATAAATTAGAGACAAGAATGTATTGGTTTGGCAAAATTCCATTAATTTTGGCTTTCACTTCCAAATCCATCCCACTAGAATCTCGGATTGTATTGTCTGGGGAGATTTTTAATTTCTGGTAGGAAAGCATTTGACATTTGGCTGGGGTGTCATGAAGAAAGAACAGTGGAATAAACTGTGGGGCTTTCAGGCTTACAGTTCAGTTCAAAAAAGGAGACAGTGGTAGTGTGAAGTGTGCCAGGGCCTTTGGTTTACATGCTTTATCGTCTCTGCTAGCCTTTTTGTGGGTCTAAATTTTAATACTGCCTGTCATTGTAAGCACCAGAATACAGGCGGAAAATGGTGAGTTGCCAATCATTGCCTGTGTTCCTGGAGCTCAGGGAGGGCCATTAAATCCACAAAAGACCTGAAGGTTTGCATCCTGTGTAGACAGGCTGAGAGAGTTGGGGTTGTTCAACCTGGAGAAGGCTCTGGGCAGGATTTGTAGCACCTTCCAGTCCCTAAAGGGGCTACAGAAAGGATGGGGAAGGGACTCTTGATCAGGGAGTGGAGCGATAGGATGAGGGGTAATGGTTTTGAACTGAAAGAGATTTAGATTAGATATTAGGAAGAAATTATTTCCTGTGAGGGTGGTGAGACACTGGCCCAGGTTGCCCAGAGAAGCTGTGGCTGTCCCATCTCTGGAGGGGTTCAAGGCCAGGCTGGATGGGGCTTTGAGCAACCTGGTCTGGTGGGAGGTGTCCCTGCCCAGGGCAGGGGGTGGGAACTGGATGATCTTTAAGGTCCTGTCCAACCTGAACCATTCTATGATTTTATGATTCCATGATCTGAGCTTGACCAGCTGCTTCGTGTGGCCGTGCTGAACATGTGGGTTCCTATGTGGTGTCTGTAAGTCCCATGAGGACCCTCACACTATGTTTTTTCTGCCTTTCCATCACCATCTGACATACTTTGTCATTCTTTATCTGCTTCTCCAAATCGGGGGCTGCCTGAAATGCAGGGAAGGACAGAGGTTTTAAGTCCATGTATGATGCATCTCCTTTTTGAAAAATGCAGGCATGCTCTGGGAAAAAGCCTCATTGCTTTTTGCTTTGTCTGGTCCTCAGGAGAACTCCACTCTGCGGTACCTTAACCTGATGTTTAATGATATTGGCACAAGCGGAGCCGAGCTGATAGCGAGGGCACTCCATGTGAGTATTCGTCTGGGAGGTTTAGACAATGGCAGCTGCTTTGATATTTTTGCTTTTGATGAAGAGGACTAGCTGTCCTGCCAACGCCAGGGCTGCCTGAAAGGGCCCTCTGTCTTCGGTCCATTCAGCGTTTCGCTGTCTCACAGGGTTTGCTTGTTTTCCCAAGGCAGACTTCAGAAATCAGATTTCACAGAAGAGAAAGTTGCATTAACACTTAATTAGCACAACTATCACAGATGGATTTTTCTGTGTGAAAAATGCTATGCTATAGAGTATATAATGCCATCCATTTTTTTTTGTTTTGTTTTTTAAAAAATGTATTAAATTTGCCTGGACCTTGATGTCAATATTTGTCTTGATTCAAAATGTCTGAGACATGTTTTCAAAACTTAGCCTCACAGCAGCAGCATGAAAACATGTTTGTTATATTTAATGTGGTTTCCCAAGGAAATGAGGCTTGTGTGTAAGATTTGTTATGTTTGTGAAATGAGACCGGCGTGGGCTCGCTCTTCCTCCTTCGTAGACTTTCAACTCTGAACTGATTTCAACTCCGCTTGACAGGCTTCCAAAACGCTGAGGTTGTACAGTACATTGTACAACACTGGGCTTGCAAGAAACCCCAGAGCTATTTGTGCAGCTCCCCCCAGCAGTGTTTGCTGAACAGGAGGGTGGAAGGACCCGACCACNTGATTTCAACTCCACTTGACAGGCTTCCAAAACGCTGAGGTTGTACAGTACATTGTACAACACTGGGCTTGCAAGAAACACCAGGGCTATTTGTGCAGCCCCCCCCAGCAGTGTTTGCTGAACAGGAGGGTGGAAGGACCCGACCACCAACCCCTTGGCTGCTGGGCCAGTCTGGGGGGGATCTGAGGGTGAAAGGGGGCATGTTATTGAGGGAGGGAGAAGGAAGGAGATGCTGCAGTGAGGTACCGCAGCTGGGGAAGGGGTGCCAGGGAGATATAAAAGCTGTATGAAGCCAGGCTTCTTTAGTTCTGCTGCTCACAGAACTACTTGTTTTGCAATCTCTTACTTGATTAATCATAACCTCTGATAATGGGTGATTGCGGTGGTACCGAGGAATTAAAAATACAAAACTACTCTGCCTTGCACTTAGGGCTTTGTCAGTTGAATGGATATTTCATATGCACTGAAGCTCTGTGAAGGATGAGGGGAACAATGCTGACTTTTCTAGACCTCTGATCAGACCTTTCTGTGGCCACCTCCAGTCCTGCAGAGACATACATAGTGTTTTGGCTCTGCACGGAGTCGTCTTGCTGAAGGCAACCCACTTCGCTGAGCTGTCACTGGCCACGAGGTTTAAAAGCCTCTGAAAAATAAAGCAAATTACATTCTTGTTTAAAAAACGCTTACTAGATTTAGATCAGTTTTTATGTAATTTCCATTTCAGCTGTCAATTTAGGCAGAAATATCTGCCTGGATTATTTTCATGACAGTAAAGTTGGGGAAACTGGGAGAAACAAAATTTTTCAAATACTTGAGTTTTGTTTCCAGACTCTCACACGTTTGATTCCACCGAGGGGAGGCTGAGCCAACTGCTTAGTCAGCGTTATCACTTAGACAAAATTCTTCTGGAAGGATGTTTTGTCTTTGTGTGACAACCAGCAGGATTCCCAGGGAAAAGGACAGTGTTGTTTTTCAGGCTGTTCAAAAGGAATTGATTTTTTTACCTTCTTATTTTGTCTAGAGGAATGAAACTCTTGTGTATTTGAGGATGACTGGAAACAAAATAGGAAACAAAGGTGGAATGTTCTTTGCTTCAATGCTGCAAATTAATTCAACCTTAGAGAAGCTGGATCTTGGAGATTGTGATATGGTGAGTAACCCAGTAAAATTATCAGCAATGACATAAGTCTTTCAAGGGTATTACAAAGGTCCTGCAGTGCTTAATTAGGAGAAAATGCCATCTGTTGCCATTGATTTTACGTTTTGAGATAGCGCTAAGCAGGGTGCTTCCCACTCTGGCCAGTAAAAGCCTGAGGATGGCTTTTAAAAACCTGTTAGGGTACAGCAGGAGGTGGCAACTGGAGCTGTGAACCTCCTCCTGGGGCAAGATCCCAGCACCTGACTGATGGTGTGTCCTCGTGCCACCACATCAGAGGTGCTGGAAGGTGGAAGTGGTTCTTCTCCCTGCCTGGGAGAATTTTATTATTTATTTATTTTTTTAATATTTGTTTCCTGGAATTACTGAATTTGCCCCTAAACTAGAAGGGGAAATACTTCTCAGAAACTGTGAAGGGTGTTATGAAAATATAAACACGGAAAGTGTAGCCAGTGTAGGATTTATTTGAAAACTTAATATATTTATGCTTGGTAGGGAGTTGATAGAAAATTGGTTTAAAATGAAATAGCTTTGGGTGTAGACCAGCCTAATTGGAAAGTAACAGAAATATGTGAGCAAACAAAAAGGAAATAATAAAAAAATCTGAACTGGCATGTATTCTAGACTGTCACTACTCCGTATCACATTAATTCACATGTAGTGTGAATTTACCTAGTGGATAAATGTTGGCCAAAACTTTCACCAAAGACCTTTAGGGAACATGCACATGCTGATTTTAATTCATAAATCAGGAAAACCAAAATACAGGATCAACTAAACAGACAAAGATCTTTGAGATGCATTATTCTTGCTTTTTATTTTCTGAGTTGCCAAATTTCCTGGTCATTTGTACTTCTCAGTCTAATTCTACTTCGTTATTCCCCAGGGAGTTGGCACTGGTATTATCAGAAAATACATTATGTGTCTGTAAGCACTTGCATTTCTCCAGAGGACGTGGAGGCAGAAATAATAGTATTTCCAATCTGAGCCTATTTGATGTTTTTGATCTTCTGACAATCAATTTCATGAAGCCGGGGAAATTTGGTGGCTTGATCTATACGTTGGGTGGGGTTTCCCTAAAGAGTTTGTTTATTTATTTTCATTTCCAGGGTACGCAGTCTCTAATAGCAACAGCGACAGCCCTGACTCAGAACAAATCAGTCAAAGCAATAAACCTAAATCGTCCTTTACTCTACAGCCAAGAGGTAGGTAATAGACTGCCGTGTCAGAGCGAAGAGAGAAGCCCAAGTGAAGTCACTACTGATGTGTTTATGGACAGCTGAGCTACACGGGGCTCTGGGTTTCCTTAGGAAGCAAAGTGAACAGTTCTAGAAATTTTCTTTTTGGGTGCCAAGTTTTGTGCAGTCACAGGCTGCCCCCGTGTAACTAGAAGGTTAATTTTTTAAAAATGTCTTTCTTGGTACGTGTGCCAAGTTTTGTGCAGTCACAGGCTGCCCCTGTGTAACTTGAAGGTTAATTTTTTAAAAATGTCTTTCTTGGTACATATGCCTTTGTTAAATAGTGGGCTAATGGAGAGGGCTTGGTGTTGGAGAAACAAATATTCCTTCTGCTGTCAGGGCACGGAGGGTTTGGTGCGTTGTTCAGCAGACTGAGGGAGAAATGCTGTTTAGCAGGAAATGAGGGGAAGAACAACAGGCTGGTGTTTATCTGCGCAGTGCGATACGTGGGCAACTGCCAGAGCCTGCAGCCTGGAGAAGAAAAGGCACATTTCAACAACATGCCACGTTCACTGGGCTGCGGGGTTCTGTTCTTTTGCCGTGTGAACGTGAAGCATGAATTTAACAAGTGAATGAACCTCATCGATGTAAAAACCGACGATGCATTTATTACCTGAAACAAAGATGCAAACCCTCCAAAGCAATCCAGCGCTGAAACGAGGATCAGGGTTGGCTGGGGGAAGCTTTGCTGGATGCCTACAGACCCTCAGAGCAGCGGGGGCTTTTGCCTGTGGGCACATGGCTTCTGTGCCTGGCTGGTCCTGCTGAAGCCTTGGCTGTAGAGCTGGTTGCGGTGGTGGTTTCACCAGACCAGCAGCAGTTGTCAGGTGCCTGCAATAGGCATTTTCCTGATGGCAGGATAACGAAATTAAACTGTCAGGTCTTCCTAAATTCACCTTAAAAGGTATTTAACAGTTGAATTAAAAGGTGAATTTAACAGTTTAAACAGATTTTAATTGTTTCATTTCTATTAAGACAGGGCTTGATCCGCCTAAACCCAGTTTAGAAGTCAATTTAAACTACTGCTGTTGAAAATAGAATTCAGGGACTGGTCTGTATCTGTGGGTGACTCTATTTGCCATTGTTCCACCTTCAACTCTATCATTTTCTCAGCCCTCTGGGTTGTTGCCTTATTTTTGACTCACGGTGTTCACTCAGTTTTTTTTCTTAACTAAACATGACAACTTCAAAATGAACTTACTTTGTTTTACAGTGACAGGGCATTTTTTTCCCATAGCAATCCTGTTTCTTTTGATGAAATAATAGATTAGCGTCATGGCAAAATACTTCTAATGTTAGTGAAGACTGACTCAAACATTCAGTTTTTTTAAGAGCAATGACTGGGAGGAAAACTTATTAGACACAATGATTCAAACATTGATGCTTCTGATATTTGCAGGGACGTATATAGTACTGTAAACCTGCAAATATCTTTCTGGTATTTTCAAGTTTTTTTAATTTTCAGCTTTATCATAATATATTGTTTCCTGGTTATTTGTTATATGAAGCTGTAATATATAGAATAGAACACTACTGATGACCAAACCCTTCTGTTAAGTTGTGCATCTTCCTTTTACTGAAACAAAACCGTATCTTATCCCAAAGCCCAGCTTAATCAAACTGAGTGTGTGTTTTTAGGAAGAGACCACAGTTCACGTAGCTCTGATGTTGAAAAAGAACTCCTCTCTGGTGGAACTGCACTTGTGCAAGCACGAAATGAAAAACTTTGGTGTGGAGCGACTGTGTGAGGCGTTGTATGAGAACTCCAGCCTGAGATACCTCGATCTGAGCTGGTAAGAGTTATTACGCGACAGAACCCTGACTAACATTAGACACTCATTTTAGCACCCTATAAAAAAATCACCCTTTAAAAAAAAATAAATGTGTGCATCTCTTTCAGTAATAAAATAACCCGTGATGGAGTAAAATTTTTGGCAGAACTACTGAAACAGAACCAAACCCTGGAAATCCTAGATCTGAATGCAAACCGAATAGAAGATGATGGAGCCATCTACCTGAGTGAAGCCTTGGCTTTGAACAACAGGACCCTTCAGGCGTTAGTATTTACACAACTCCTCCGGAGACTTGCAGGTGTAATGACTCAGAGCACACGAAACTCAGAGTTGGAGTTACTTTAGTGACTGAATGAAGTCCCCTGTAGCTTCGCGTGACCTAAAGGAGTAGAACATGAGGCCAAGATGTACCGTTCAGTCCCATGTTCTAACACCTCACGTTCACCTTCCCGCACTGCCAGGGCTACACATAACTCATTTCATCCCCTTTGCCTTGTGCTGCCATTTTTTTTTTTCGTCTTGCATCCCTTGCTGTGCGGCCTGACGTGTGCTTGCTCTTCTATTTCAGGGGGTTCTGGGGTTGACGCTTAGATCATTTCTGTAGTGGTTCATCTTACATGTGATTCTCAGCTTTTACAGTCATTCTAAGGGTTGGGGCAGGGAGTGGGGGAAGGCAATTAGATCTTGTTAGTTCTTTCTGCATCTTTAAAGCGGAGGTCGCTGTGGCTCACAAATGAAAACAAACCAAGAGCTGCACGTATTCAGAATTTTAAGATAATCGGACTCCGTGCAAGGATAAGGCACTATATTTGTTGATTCTGATCTTCAACGCTTAAGAAAATCCTCCCTTTGCTTCTGGGTGAACCCAAAAGAGCTGTAATCTCCCCACCAGGATGTATTTTGTAGCCGGCGTTAAACCCTGCGCCGGCAGGATGTAAAAGCTGATCAAAGGTGTTACCTGAAGCCCTTCGTTTTAAGTAGCAGGCTGAGGAGGTGGCGGCTGCAAGGTGCCTCTGAAAGCCTTCCAGGTTCACTAAAATAAAAATAACTGCCGCTCCGCAAAGATCAAAGCTTAGCCTGGATAAATGCCAAGGCCTGGGCTTCAGAGCGGACGGGAGATGAGACCTGGCCACCGTGCAGTGAAATCACCGAGGCTGAAGAACTAAGTAGTGAGCAGACCTGGCTGCGCGAGGCACGGTGCCACCTCGAGAAATACCACGTCTATAGTCCAAACCCCCTTTAGCGACCCAAAAAAGATTTTAGAGTAGGACTGGGCTTGATACAAATAAAAAAATACATTATTAATAACAAATATAAAATTTCAATCTACATACAATATACGATATATAATAATATTCAATGAGAAAATACAAAATAACAATAAATCTCTTAAACTCCTAGTTTTAACTAAGAGATGGGAATTTGGTGGTTTGCCACACATTTGCATAACTATTTTCTCTGGTTTTTAGGTTGTCAGTAGTAAGCAACAATATAAGTGGCAAAGGACTTATAGCTCTTGCGGACGCAATGAAAGCAAACATGCAACTCTCCTATATTTACATTTGGGGTAACAAATTTGATGAAGCCACCTGTATAGTAAGTGTTTGCTCCTGAACTCTGGTAAGAGGGTTGGGTTTTGTTTGTTTGTTGTTTTTACAATCTTTGGGATTGCTACACCAATTTGTGAGCAAGATGTCTGGTTTAGTCTGGTTTATTTTGGTTTTAAATAATTATAATATGGTGGTGCTGTAATGAGACTCACTGGACATCAGTGTACTGAAGTGATTGAGTACTCACCTCCCGTGTGTTATCTTCTAGAGCCTTCACTGCAGTCAAAGGGAAATATTACATGTCGGGTTCTATTTATTTTTTTTACTCATTTCAGGCATTTTCAGAATTAATCGAGACGGGCCGCTTGAAACCTAGTCGTACAGACGTGGAGCCCTATGAAGTGGACGGGCACGTTCACCTGGCAGAGCTCTCCCACGGCCTTAAGAAGCACTACTACTGGACACCCAGCTGCGGGGAGGTGACCAACAAAGATGCCAATGCCAGCCTGGCAATCGCCGCCGTGTCACAACACTTGTGAGTGAGGTGGTGGCAGCTGGATGCGCTCCACGTGCCTGAAGTTTTCCTGTCTTGTTTCTAGTCAAATAGATTCTCTCAGTACCCAACTTGCTGCATGTTGTGTTTTCAGGGTCTGTAGTCTAGAAAGAATCTAAAAACACTTGCAGTGGAATTAGAGATAAAATATTGAAGCACTGACCTTAAATTTGTTGCTGAAAATGCACGAGTTTAATATTAAAGACCTATTAATGTGGAAATGCATTAATTTTGCTGGAGTCTATTTTGCTGGAGTCTATTCTGCTTTGCACACTATCTCCTTTGCCTTACCACGCTCAGATGTAGGTCCAGGCTTCCCAGGTGACAGATGAATTTAGTGTAGTAAGATGCCAAGAGGAAACGCGTAGCCGGGAGAGCCCACAGGTAACATCCCTGTGTCCCAGCACATCAACAGCGTGGTGAGTAGGACCCGAGAGGTGATCGTCCCCCTGTACTCGGCACTGGTGAGGCCTCACCTCGAGTGCTGTGTCCAGTTTTGGGCTCCTTACCACAAAAAAGACATTGAGGGGCTGGAGCAGGTCCAGAGAAGGGCACCGAAGCTGGTGAGGGGTCTGGAGAGTAAGTCTTATGAGCAGAGGCTGAGGGAGCTGGGGGTGTTCAGTCTGAAGAAGAGGAGGCTGAGGGGAGACCTTACCGTGCTCTATAACTACCTGAAGGGGGGGTGTAGAGAGGCGGGGGGGTTGGTCTTGTCTCCCAAGTCACAGGAGACAGGACAAGGGGAAATGGCCTCAAGTTGTGCCAGGGGAGGTTCAGGTTGGATATTAGGAAACATTTCTTCATGGAAAGGGTTATCGGGCATTGGAATGGGCTGCCCAGGGAAGTGGTTGAGGCACCATCCCTGGAGGTGTTCAAAAGACGGGTTGACGTGGTCCTTAGGAATATGGTTTAGTGATTTTTATTGCTTTATTTATTTTTTTTTTGGTCAGAGTTAGGTTGATGGTTGGACTAGATGATCTTTAAGGTCCCTTCCAACCTAGATGATTCTATGATCAAATCCCCAACCACTTGCACCCAGGGCTGCCGCTGGGCAGCAGCTTTGCTGGACTGCAAAGCAGATACGCTGCGGGACAAGGCTCCTGCTGAAGCTGAGAGAGGTTTGGGTAAACTTTGTTGCTACTGAGCTCTATATACTCTCTCCTTTGATCTTCATCCAAGAGTGACTTCTCCTTTTATTTAATCAAGTTAAATGAACTTTAGCATTAAGCCACTCTAACGTTGGATCTTTAAAGCTAGTGAACCTTGTTCACTGGTATAGAAATGGGATTTTGATTCACTTGCAGCGTGTACTTGTTTCTCGCACTACAAATGAAAACCACCAAACTCGGTTTCATTATTTCTTCCTGTCTCTTGGACACCGTTTAAAAAGATTTATATCGTTGCAGCCACGTGGCAACTCCCAGATGTGAATAAGACAACGTATGTATATAATGGTAGTTACAAATTGTTTAATGGTTTGGATACAGTTTTCTTAGAAATTTAGAAATCACTTGGCTTGTACCTGTAGCGGTGACTGGATTGATGCTCCTACACAGAAAAAGTCACCACAGAGGAGAGCAAAGAGATCAAAGTATGAGGGGAAAAGAAAAAAAAAAAGTGATTTCAAGAATACCTAAGAAGCAGGGATGTAACTGCTGATTCCGTTTTATGACAGTGGTAGTGTAGGGACAGGGGGGTGGACAGATACCCCTCACCAGCTGAAATCTGATAGCTGTTGTTAGTGTTGTGATTATTTTTCTCTCCCTCTCCCCAAACACAAATTAGTCTGGCTCTGTTGGTCCAAAAAGCACATAGTATCATCAGAGGACTCAGAGGTAAGCCCCCAGAGCAGGTGTGGTTCTTCTGCTACACACAAATTGACATGGAGCTTGCTCTCTGCCCCCTCAACCTTCGTGCCTGCTACAGACAGTGTTTAAGATGGGATTGAGTCTTCTCCCTCCAGACCAGGAGTTCCCCTGTGTTCTCTTCACAGAACAGCATAACAGAAGTGACAGCCAAAAGGTGAGGGCAGAGCAGGAGTTACCTCTGTGGCCTGCACAGGGACACCTTAACCTGCAGTCACCTCATTAAGCACAAAATCCAGTGATGACGCTGAGAAAACCCTATTCCAGAAAGGAGCCTGTATTTCAATTACTGTTGCACAGAACAGAGCCATGAAAACAAAAGTTGAGGATACACAGAATGCAATTGTTTCTTTCTGTATACAAAGTTCAGGCTAATTTCATTGCCCAAATTAAGTCTTAATTGACTTGTATGAATGACATTCGTTAATCTACTGTGGTAACAGGGAACTAAATCTACCAAGTCAGTCCCAACTCTACCAACAGCAGTATTTTATTTTTAGTGGATGTGGCAAGATGGCAACAGTGTCATACACAAAATGTGACAGGATAAATGGCATCTAGTTTCTAAATTGCTAGTGTATGGTTTTGAAATATTTTTACTCTCTCTGAACCCTTGTTTAACAAACAGCAAGATGCTTGGCCCAAAAGAGCACTCTGCATTATTGACAATATTCATAAATACAGCTCACGTGTTATAGTTTACGTTGATATTTCTTTGTAAGAAAGGGTTGCAGAGCAATTCTTACAGAATTACATATAAACAGCTTCCTACAAACTAAAATAATTATTTATGCAGAATCCCTATTGCTTAGAGCCTATGCCAGAGGCATTTATTGCTTTCCTTTCCCTGAAAACCAAACCTTGAAATTCTTGAAAGTTGTATCTTGTGTTCTTTGGAATGAGAGCATTTACATAGGCTAGAATTTTTTCCATGGTCTTCTGAGTAAATTATTCTCGTAGCAAAGACAAGCATAATCCTGCTCTGCAAACCATTGTTTCAGCTTCCAGAACTTGCAGTATCTTGCTGAAAGGCAGCATTTTTGCCTCAATTTTAAAGGGAAGGAAAACGAGTGATCCAGCCGGCCAGTGGTACAAGGCAGGTCCCTTAAATCCTATTGTGTGCTCTACCACCTTCTGTAGAATTAAACAATCTAGTAAAAATAAGTTAAGGTACAAATTCTGATAAGGAAATTCAGTGAATGTCCACATCTTAACGTACTCTGTAAAAAAAAAAAAAAACAAAACAAAACAACCCAAAACTGAACCCCAAAACAAATGAAAACAAATTAACCTAAGAGTCATTATACCAGATTGTATTTAAAGTTTTTGTTTAATTTCGTTTGAAGGGACTCACAATGTTTCCTATGAGAAAAACCAGGTGTGTTTACTGCCAAGAAGAAAACGTAGCGATCCTTGCAGTGTTACTGCGCTGCGCAAAGGGCCACCGTGTGTCCTCCCAATGGGGGTCACCTTACACCACCTCCCTCCTCCTCCTCCTCTACCCCCTCGCAGTTAGAAACAGGAGACACGAGGTGAGGGGAAAATTACAAAACAAGTTTATTAAAGTCTAACATAAAACACTTCAGGCTAAATATGTACAACTCCCTCCCCCTCCAAGGGGATTATAAAATTGAGAGTTGAGCTATATACAAATAACAGAGGAAAAAACTGTATATACATGAAAGATATTTTAAAAATAATTTAACCCAAAAAAACTCAATTATTAGTCCTTATCTGAACTTAATTCTGCAAGGCTTATTGATAGCCTCTCCGAGATCCCAGCCCTGAAATCCTTAACTTGTCCACACTTGAAAGTTTTTTTTTTGAATCACACTTGATTTCAGAGAAGTCGTCACGCTTTGTGCCCGCGTTTCAGCAGGCATTTGGAAGTCAGTGTCCTACAAGGAGCTATTCTCACCTAAGTATTTCTGAACAGCCAATTGAGAAATTTCTAGATGCAGAGTAACCTACTCAGGCAAAAAATTGCACCAACTTTGGTGCAAAATTGACTGAAACGGTACTGAAACAATGGTGTGGCGAATCATGTCATTTTCTCTAAATTACTGTTAATGGAATATTAAAATTTTACCTTTCATTTTGCAGGTAGGACTCAAGAAGGAGATGTCTGCCTAAAACAATTCCATGCTTTCCCACGTTAATCCCTAACAGAAATTATCAATACTGTTATAAACCTTGTACCTCCAAAATGACCTCAGAATCCTAGGAATTCAATGTCCAGCTGATTTCCATGCATCTACTGACAAAAGGTACAGCCCAGACCTGCTTCTTCAGGTCCTACAGCACCCAGCCTGAAAACACCTACAATTCTTTTTTTAATATATATATATATATGTTTAAAATCTATATTCTAGTAAATGAATACAGTTCATAGAGATCATACCTCAGCAGCTGAGATATCTTCATGAAAGATGAGGATAAAAATCAAGACTCTCAGATGGGGACTCAAGAGTGCAGGTCACTAAATTATTGCTTCCAGACAAAACTATAAGTCTGTGTATTCTATTAAGAAAGGTTAAAATTGTTGTCTTGTAAAAAATAATGATTATCTTCTTGTCTATAAAGAAAACTAAATGACTAATAAAGCAAGTGTTACTGTTATAAGTATCTAAACAAATCCCGTATAAATCTAAGCACTGTATTTTTTAAAAAAGTCTGAAATCTAAGAATACAGTAATAAGCTATAATTTTAGAAATATAAAAACAGTCCAAACAAACATTGTTATGGAATGCATTTTCTATGCAGGAATGTGATTTTTTTCTTCTATTTTTTCCAGAGCTAGTTCTCTCTTGCAGTCATTTATCCTGGATACGTTCATCTTCAGATACTTTTCGTCAGATAACAGCAGCGTATCATTAGGTTATCTTCCAAAGCTGTTCAAATTTGAAATTTATCAATTGTAGGGTATTGTTCTGTTTCAGCATTTGAGACTAAGCTTATGGTCTATCCCAAGATTTCTGCTCTGTTTTCAGAGTGAGAAAGTAAAGAAGAACCTTAGGACACGCTACATAGAGTTGGGTTTGTTTTACACAGAGTCAAGATCCTGATTCTTTGTGGTTCTTCAGTATTCAAGGGCAAGGCCAAGGAATCCTTCAGGTGCTACATGAAGAGAAGCTCAAAGAGAAGACAGGGGAGGAAAGGGGGAAATGCCAAACAAACGGCTGAAAAATACCCAAACAGAGATCTTCATCCATTGTCCTTTGCCTTGCTTTGATAAAGGACATCAGCTGTAGTTGTAGCACAAATAAGCAAAGCAAATAAAGGTTGGGCAGGTGTGGGAATAATCAGCTTCACTGGACAGTTAGAGATGCCTGCACTGAGAACGTGCCTTCTGAACACGGCTGTACTCCTTGCTCTCCTTGGCAGACTCTGTCAGCAAATCGGCCATATATTAAAGCATAAAATATGGTGAAAAAGTAGAGTTTTGAACGTGCCACATACTAAGATGATCAACACAAAGCAGCAAAAGGTCTATGACTTCGCAAGTACAAACATGTAGGAAGACGGGAAAAAAGAATAAATAATTCTACAGTCACGCTCAGGAGTCAAGGGACCATTTGCAGAGTATTTAAATGAATTCCTCCAAGAAATTTTTCACAAGTCTGTTTAATTAAGGTGCAGATTAATTATTACTCCATGTAGAACAGAATCAGTTAAGAGGTATCTCCTATGCTCTTCTATGTATCAGTGTCTGGACACAAGGCATCAGTGGAAATAAAATGCTAGCACCAAGTAAATAACCAACAAATAATATCTTTAAATGCATTGTTGGTACATTATTATGACTATTTCCTTACTATTTGATGATTACTTAAATAATGCTTACATTATGTTAATGGCACAAACTGGCAAAACGGAGTATAAAAGTACTCCTGTTGTCAACTAGTCTTTAACTAATGACCCTACCAAGACATTAAAAATGTTGCTTTTTAAAAAAATGTACATTGCTAGTAATAAAACATACCTTTACATGAGTCTTGCTAGATACCAGTTTTGTGCAGTTACTGAGGACAAGTGACATGAGAAGCAAAGAAATACACAAATACTTCAATTAAAACAAAACAGTCCTTCACTAACAAAACCTTGCCTGAAGAACATCAATCTGCTCTGTTGTATTTATTCTTCCTTAATGCCCCCTCATGTAGCGTTTGCTTATTATTTTCACAGTGAAGGGCAGGATTTATTTCCTCTTGTGTACCTACTGCCTAGTTCAAGGAGAAGCACTACTGTAAAAAAAAAAAACCAAACAAACAAAAAGGATGATGAAGCTGTGATTCATGCCTCACAATGAAGTCAATGCATCTTTTCGTCTCACCTACGGCATGCACGTTCTGGCTCTCCTTCTGAGCAAACGTTGCTCTTTGTGCCAAAACCAGGGCATTTTAGGGATGTGAAAAATAAATCTGGGACGAGATACAACAATGCCGGATTCACTTAAAACCCCCAAAAAGTGACTTGTTGGAAAGAACACCCGGTAGTATCTATGCCATTAGAAACCTCTGACTTACCACATTACAGAAAAAAACCCATAACCCTGCTTTACTTGCCTTGTCAGGAAAACAGACACAAAACCTTCTTTCCCTCAATTGCAAATGGCTACTTCTGGCAGTGATTCTTTGCAAGCGCCTCACCAGAGCACTGGGCTCCCTTCCATCACCTACCATCGTACCACCTCGGGATGCAGGAGTACAATCAAATTATGATATTCCCTTCCCGCCTCCGGGTTAATGTTCTTAAACTATCAAATATGGCTTAAAACGTCTGCTCTCAAATGACACTGTGACACATCAGATCAGCAGGAACATGGGAGGAGATCTCCAAAATACATTAACATATTTTAACAGAGAATTCTTAAGGCAGGTGTTGCTGGAAAGGAATCCTTTCCTGGAAATCCGTGTGAATTGCAAGTAGAAATTTGATTGTAGATTAGCACAATTCAGCAAAAACCCAGAAGACAGCACTGCACAATGGAAATGCCTTTACACAGAGGAAAAAAATAAAACACAGAACAAGTCCAATTCAGAAAGTGTGTGACTGCTCGCTTGATCGTGTTCATCTTACCAAATCACCTGGCTGGCTCTGCACCGCACCGTCAGTATAACTGCTGCAAGAAAATAAACTGAGGTTCTGAATATCCAGTCACAGCAGATCTTAGTAACGTTTCCGACGAAGGAGACTGACTCCCTGTCACGGGAAGCAGCATCTGATGGTCTTCGGTCCCAATGGGAAGAGGAAGTGCTAAAGACATCTCCGAGGGTTTCACATCTATGGACTCCGATAAAGGACTTTTCTGACTCTGAATGGATTCTTGCTCGTTGAAAGAATTATCAAGTGCACTAGAATCAGGGGGAGTTTCAGATCCTGGGGAAAAATAAAAAAAGGAAAAAATGTTCAAAAGCCGCTGGGCAAATTCTGCAGATTCCCTTTTGACTGACCGTGAAAACACACACTTGGTCTGTCAAAACCTGCCCGGGCAGTTGGGCTACTGGTGGTTTTGATGTGCCGTGAAGCCAGAATGAGCTGTAAATACAATGCAAGCACTAAGAATCACATCCTCTGCTGCTTGTAGCATCACAACTAGACGGCTGAGGCATTCCAGCTCCATCTCTGCTTGGCATGGTACAGAAGGTAACGAAACCTTAACATCACGGTGAGCAAAGAAGCCTTGGAGAAAATGTAATTTTGAAGGTTTCCTTGAGATTTTCTACCCCAGAAAATCTAAGAACGACAGCCACATCTAAGCATCCTCTTTTAACTGAGATAGCAACGTACAATATATCATGTATCCACAAACTTCCTTGGAAGAAAACATTTGTTAACTCCATTCCAGTCAGACCCATTACAGTTTTTATCCAGTCAGTTGAGAAATTATTTTCTATTGTTAATTGAAATCACTGCTAACGGACTCCTCATTGCCTTCCTGTTTGAATACAGTCTATCACTGTTCTTGGAATGCTTTCTGATTAAGCCACATCAGATGTTTGACCCTTTCTCTATCAAAGTGTGCTCTGAAGCCTGTTATTTCAGTGGGGAAGCACTTCTGTCTCTCCATGAGCTGACCTGCCCCGGCAGCTCTCTCAGCTCCCACCCTGGGGCTCTGCCAGGCCCTCTCCCTGCTCGCTGCCGCTCTTCTCCCCTCACCCTTGCTTCCACTGGAGCCTTCTCAAGCTTTTGACACTCAAAGACTCTTGTTTTCTCATCCTCTCCCTCGCCTGCTCCATCTGTCCCAACCCAGACGCACACAGACACCTATTATTCCCTTTTCCGTATCACAGAGGCAAGGGAATTATGGTTAATACACTTAAGGTTGGAGAGATAACGAGGTGCACGGAGCCAGTGTTGAAAGAGGGTGGCCATCTGAGCATCTCTGTGCTTGGTACTGTAGACAAGTAATACACATCAAATTTCTTCCTCATCAAAACCTGGCATCTAGAATAGGAAGGGAATGTATTTGAAAAATCTTTTTAGAGCAGCAATCGCAGCTGGGAACATTTTGCCACCTGTCTGGGCTTTGCTAATCCAGCTCAGACTTGGATTAACATTGACTGCATCTATAAGCAAATCTTTCACCGTTGCATTAAACATATTCGTGCCTTCAAGGTGTAAAGTAATTCCTGTAACCAGTATGCCCTGTTCACCTCAGTTACTGCCCTCATAAAGACGTACTCCTTTGATGTATTCAGAAGAGGAAAAAAATATTTCCTCCAATTCAGACTATGCCCTCATGTGGGAAGCTCTCACAAGTTTCTTGGACAAGAAAGTAAATATTCACAAACAGAAATTCTTAGCAGCAGCAAAACATTTCTGTGTCGCTCAGCATGCGTTTGCTGTAGCAATGCAAAACCTTGAAAATTCCTCTCAAACCCACTTTAACGCATGGACTTTTGCTTTAAAAGGCTTGGGTACCTCATAAAGGGATGCTTTTGGCTCTAAAGAGAGCTACTATCCAAAAACCTTTTATTTTCTCATTGTAGGCCTGGATGAGCAAAAAAGTTTAATATATTATTCAGCATTGAAGACAAAGCACTTGATGTAGCTTCTTCAACTTTCTTTGCACAAGGAACTCACCTGTGTGAACTTTTGTTTTGTGCTTCTTAAGGTTTTTTATATCTGTGTAAGAATTTCCACACATTTCACAGATAAATGGTCTTTCACCTGAAAAAAAAAATGGTTTGACAATTAGAACAATCTTGAAATTGAAAGAGAAAACAGTTAAAGATTCAGCATAATGGATTTCAATGTTGTATTTTAAAATACAACTTTGTAACTATTAACTTTTCTATGTCTGTATTCAGAATAAAATTGTTTCCAGAATAATAGATTAAAACAAAGCAAAAAACCCCAAACGTTTCAAGTAAAGCCCTGATCATACATCAACACCTACACTGCTACAGATATCTGTCTGAAAAAGGCAATTAAAAAAATTTCACAAATATTTTCTTCAAATTATGTTAAAAGAGATAAATAAATTAAGAAATGCTACAACTTTCAAGTACAGCACAATATGGTGTATTTTAAAGGCAAAAGGGTAAAGGCAGAATATTATTTATAGTGCAGGAAGCAGCCTGTCTGGAAACTGACCTGTATGGGACCGAAAATGTTTATTGAGCTCTCCAGAGGAAATAAAACTCTTTTCACAAATGCCACAGATATATGGCTTCTCTCCTAAAGGAAACACAAGGAGTTTGTTATTTCAATGTATAAACCAGAACGCGCAGAAAGAACAAATCAAAATGAAACAGAGGTAACGTCCAAGGGGAGAAAGAGCTCCCTAAACTAGACTCAAAGGGAAAGAACACGAGAAGGGAGCTGGACGACAACTCCAGAGGTAACTCCGTCTTCCCCTACCTGTGTGTTTTCGGGAGTGGGTGATGAGAGAACTGGAGACGGCAAAGGCTTTTCCGCAGCTGTCACACACGTAGGGTTTCTCCCCCGTGTGCCGGCGCACGTGGTAGGTGAGGGTGCTGGCCTGAGCGAAGCGCTGCCCGCACCGATCGCACACGTAGGGCTTCTCGCCGCTGTGCTTCCTGCGAACCAACACAGGCATCAGCCACCTCCGGGCAGAAAAGGAAGCAGAACCCACCACTAAGTAACTTTCCTCAATTAGAACTTTATCCCCAAAGTTCCTTGTGCTAACGTTCTGTGAACTCAGAAAAAAAAATTAAATTAATATAACACCTGTGAGTTTGGTTTTGAGTTAGCAGTTTTTCACAGGAATTCAGTGTCTGTTGATTCTAGGAATCAGCGCATCCGTGATTTCAGCGGCCGCTGAACCCAGGGACAGGCCCTGCACGTGTCACATGCACTGGGAGAGCTCAGCACCTTTTGCATCAGAGTGTACTGAAAGATAAAACGATGATTCCTAACATGGGAACATAATTCCTGCTCTTGCCAAAAAACGCAAACAGAGGCAAACAGTGAGAACTGTTCTGTTTCACTCCTCATCGAGGAACTCTCTCTTCTGTGGTGCTACAAGCAGCTTAAAACAAAACAAAACAAAAACCTTCATATTTTCATATTCATATTGCCAGAAGGATACCTGTGTGTAGGCTGTAACTTGCAGAAATCACGAATCGCGCCCCTAATGAGCAAGTACACAGATGTAATTATTCTGTTACACAGCGTGAGAGAAGTCCCACGAGAAAAGGAGTAAAAATGACCAAATTACACGAATGTATAACTCTTGCTCACGCTGGAGCAGGTTATTCTGTTTAAATAAACCCATGGATAAGCATTTGCAGGACCTGACTTTTGCCTACCTGGCGTGAATCTTCAGATTGCTGGAAGTCGCGAACTGCAGGTTGCAGACATCGCATTTGTAGGGTTTCTCCTCTCCGTGATGCATCCGACTGTGGAACACCAACTGGCACTTCTGAGCAAAGCCTTTGTCGCACAGTTCACATTTGTATGGCTTCTCCCCTAGTGAAAAAATAAGCCCCTCGTGCTTTTCAATCCATTACCTGACCAAAGCTGCGGTGTCTGTTCTAATACTCCTCACAAATAACATCTTGGAACATCCCGTCACCAAGTCCACTGAAGTGGAACGTGCCAGGAATACAGCAAATAACAGACTATTTTTGAACACGTTACCTTTTGGGGGAAAAAAGGTAATAATATTTTTAATAGTGCCGTTTTCCCCACATTATTTTTACGGTGCTATTACCACATTTTCAGACTTTTTGCTGGTTATGTCTATTTGTGATTCTGAATAATCAAGACGAACAATCAGTAAATCATCTGCTCTTTCTTGCCTGTCAAACAGCAACAGGTCTGCAACGTCCAGTCTAGTGCTCACTAATTCCTCGTTAGTGTCTGCTGTAGAACGCTGCAGGTGCTTCTCCGACTACTCCTGTTCTCTTAGTGGTGGATACAGTCTCATGCAACGGATCGTGCAACTCCACAGTCTTAATGACAACATAAAAGAGCCTGTCTCCCCATTTCTGTGGCACTGCACAATCAAACGAAGAACTCAACAATTCTTAAGTATATTCTCTTCATGAAAACTTCAAAAATAAAAGTATTAGGCCTCTCACCTGCCGTCTAGCAACAAACACCGTGAAATTTCCTACCTGCTCAGGCCAAAATTCCCAGCACAATACCCTCAAAGGCAGAAAGCGCAGCTGACGCTCCCACCAGCAAACTGTCCCTGGACACTGCTCACAAGCTCCGTGTCGCACACGAATTTTCGGTTAGTCACTGGCTGACAATATTGGAAACGTTCTCCCTTGGTTACTGAAAGAAAAAGGGGTTCTCCTGCTCCTGTACCTCAACATCTCCTACTCCACCTCTTTACATCTTCACAGCTTCCTGGAAAGAGCTCCACTGCTGGCCTCAGAGTTTTCCAAAGGGGAAAAAAGAGCAAAAATAAACATTTTATTAAAATCTGATCTACTGTTACTTCAGAATTCTGAATGCCAGCCACAGAAGGAAGAAAACTACGTAAACCAGGTCCCTCTGCTGCTCAATGGGCTAAGTACAGCAGCGGAGGCAACAGCAGAACAGCTGTTCCAGATCAGCCCGAAGAATGAACTAACCCCACATCAAGCCTTCCATCTCCAGGGAAGAACATACGAAAGACAAATAAGCCCAGTACTTCTTCCCCGGCTCCATCAATTTGCTGTTCATAATCTTTTGAAGTCAGACATTGTTTTAACGGGTAAGTGTTCATAACTGCTTACTCTTTGATGAGAAGAGTAGTTCTTGATATAACAAAAACTTCTAGTAATGTTACTGAATGCGGAGATCCTAACACCATTGCACATTTCACTAAATAAAATCCCAAATGCTGTAGTAATTCAGCCCCTTCCCCTACCTTTTTTGAAGGCCTTATGGGAGAAGTCACCTACTTGTCACCAGATTGCATTTTTTCCCCCTTCTGTTATCAAAACGTATTTTGATTTGAAGTTTAAAAAAGCAACAAAAATTCTGGTATTGAGTACTGTGAGTTTTTCATGTTCTACTGGCAATAGATTTTGGCAGTCCATCACTCTACAGAGTTAAAGAGTAGCCAGCTCTTCTGAGTCTTTCCAGAAATCAAGACGCTCAGACTAATAAAGTCCTCTCTAGCTGTTTAACGTAGAAACTACGATAACGTGCTGAAAAATGCAACCAGGATATCAGTACTGCTCCTGTATGAGCAGCAGCAACAAACTAGATTTCTAGAGGAAGAAGTCAGAACGCAAAGAGGCCTTTTAAGCCCTGCATTCACAGGCTGTGACGACAGGTCTCCACAGTCCAGCAGCTTACCTGTGTGAGTTCTTACATGTGTTTTCAGCTGATTGCACTGGGTGAACGCCTTCCCGCAGAGCTGACACACGTACGGTTTCACCCCTTTGTGTATTCTCATGTGGCGACGGAGGCTACTGGCTTCTGAAAAGACTTTTCCACACGTGTTGCACACCGGCTTAGCTTTGGAGTACTTCTGGTCAAGCTCTTCCCCCGAACTCTCCAGCTGGTAAGCGTTCTTGTCGCTGGCTATGTTGGACATACAGTGCTCCTTGAGCGCACAGCTTTGCTGAGGCTTTCCCCGTTTCTGTTTGGCTGCAATAGTCTGGACTAGGATGTCCTGCGCCGCCAACGTTTCGCTTTCCACCACAGATGCCAGCTGTAGCTCGGAGTTATCGCCGCCTTGGGCGGCCTGTTCCGTGATCTGGGTGGCCAGCTTATTTGCATCCAAAAACATTTCAATGGACGTGTTCTCGGTCCCGTCGTTCTGATATTGTACAGATTTATTCTGTGTGTTTTTGGGGGAGCTGAAATTCTTCTTTCGCTTTTTGGTTTGAGGAGATTTCTTTTCTAAAGCTGTTTTCTTTGCCTGTGGTTGAACCAACTCTGCAGAAGCAGCGTCTGCTTTCTCCCGATTACTGTAATCTCGGAGAGTCAGAAGGCAAGTCTGCTGATTCATTTCAATGTTTCCAGTGATACTAGATGTCTCTGTAGAAGAGGGATTGGCAATAAAAGCAAAGTCTTCCATCTTGATTTTGCATTTAGTGACCACTTCTTCTACTTTGAGATAGTCAGCAGCCTGGTGAATTTCTTTCACGTTCCAGCTGCAAGAAAACAAGACGATATTGGGTGACAATATTCTGCATGAAGCAAACATTTCTTCTGTATCAATTTTATCAAGTACAGACAGCACAGCTACAGAAAAGTTACGCTCTCGGAAGATGTATCTTTGAGAACATACACAGCCAGATCAAATCCCTTAGTGCTGTAGTGTCACAAGAGACCAGTACAGTTACTCTGATGGCCCATGCCTGCCAGGCTCTGCAGATCCACAGAACCAAGAATTTTATTTCCAGCTACGTGCCTTCTGTAGAATTTTTAACTTAAAAGTCCAATCGTAAATTGGTGAGGCTAAACATGGGGTCCTTGGTCCAAAAGGCTCAGAAGCAAAAAAGGATAAAACACCAGAGAATAAAATGCATAAATTGCCATTCTATAATCCACCAAAAGTCTTAAGTAATTCACAAGCAGCGCATTCACCTCAGCACTTCTGCAAGACAGGTATTAATCTTGTTTTATAAAACGATTTGCAAACAGTCCTAATTCTGTATCAGCTGCACACAGACAACATTAACACCAAGGAAGTTCCTTATTTAAACTACTACGCTCTATTTTTCAGTGCCTGCAACACAGGCCTCGATGGATTAGAAAAAAATAACCTGGAAAAGTGGCAACACCAATGAATCTATGGGTTTACAGCACTTTAAAGAGTGATTAATGGTAAACAACATCATTCTAACAATCTACGACATAGTAAATGTAATGAAAAGGTAAATAACAAGCCATAGTTACTCTCTGTACATGAATACAACTGGTTCAGCATCCTGTATTACACTAGCACTGAGCTCAAAGTAGACCCTCCTGGTGTCACTCATGCACCCAGCACCACAGAAGACAAGAAGACTGCGCAGACACAGCACAAGATGACGTGGGGCAGACCTGCAGGTGTCATCTTTAGTCAAATAGTTCTCCCCGGGTAAGAACTGTACTTTCACCTTCCCCGTCCTTCAGAGGTCTCAACTGCTCAGAACGAACCCAGACACTCTCCTGCTGCTGGTCCCAGACAGACACCCAGGACGCTGCACGCTTCTGCTCAGGCATCATTTGCAAAGCTTCAGTCACTAACTTCACCACACGGCCCTGCACACTCATCTGTTACCGTTAATATTTGTAGCTAATTTAAAAAAAGCCAAACCAAACGAACACCCTGCACCTGCCTACTTACATTACCAGGCAGCAGCTTTCAGGCATCAACAGCAACAAAGCTTTTTTGAAATGCATTTGACAGCACACATGGAGAAAGGAGCTGAAATTCTGTCCTACGTGCTTTTAAGCTGTCACACTTCCCTCAGGAGGGATAATGTCTGTCTTTCCCTCAGAGAGAAGCACGATAAAGTATCCTCACTTTACATGACACACACAACGTGCATAACATCAATGCTGTAAGAGGGGAAACACTTTTTCTCCGACTCATTTTAGGCACTGTTATACAAGGTTTTAAGTAACAGACCATGCAAATTCTAAGAAAAAAAGTTGTTTTTTTTTAAATCGTGCCCATGATCACCCATACCTCAGAGTTCAGTCCCTAGTGCATACACAGTTTCTGCGCATCCTCTGCAAAATAAGCCAAATTCAGAAAGAATACACTTATCCTTCCCTCCTTCAGCGATCATACAGGATTGTTAATTCCTTCCAATCCAGACAAAAACCTCAGAAAGTGAAACTATCCATCGGTGAAATATCAGACAACACACCTTCGCTTTGGCACTCACACACCACGTGGTATTTTAAAACATAAAACCAGATGATCTTCAACTTGTCAATATGTATCACACCCGCTATTATTTGTCCCTCCAGAACTTATTACAAAACATAAAAAGAAACAGCACTGCCTTAAGACAAAGTTTATT
>JAHREE010000175.1:1456856-1467660 GCA_033628505.1 Tringa tobata | reverse complement strand
CTAGTACAGAAATTGTTATGAAGTACAGAAAAAAATTACCCATTAATCAGCTTTTCAAAATCATCAGTTTTTCTACCAAGCTGATTTTTCATTCTCCAATCAGATAACTTTCCATACTGATTTTTCCCCAAGAAATGCTGTTTTTAATGTAGGAAACTTGTATCACCAGGACAAAAAGTTGGTTTATGTCCAATGAGGATCATAAACAGATGTGGACTAACAGTTAAAGTGCCTATTCTGAAATTGACTATTGCTTCAGTTGTCAATCTATTTCACGGGAATCTCCTGAGTATAAAGTCCAAGTTTAATAAGCTTGAGGATACTGCAGTTCTGGAATATTTCCAACACTGTGCTTTTATTTTCAAATTTATTTCGGTGGTCCCACTGAAGCAGATGACATGTGAAGCTGCAGGTGACTTGCTGGTTTGTGAGCCTGCCGTATCACTGGGCTTGGCTACAGCACAGTAATGTTAAACTTCTTTAAAGTACAGCTTGGTCTTGTAACATAAGGCCAGTTCAAATCATGTTTTAAGTGTGTTTCTCAACTGTAAGTTCTGGCCAAGTGTTACAGATAGTTCAGGAATACAGTTTAAAGAAAAAATATTACAAGAAGGAACAATACTTTAAAAGGTGAAAGTCTACCTTCTTGAAGCCAAGTCCTGCAACTTTTTTTTTTATAAGTATGGTGAGAGCTTGAGAGCTTCAGGTGTTTTCCATCTTAATGCTTGTGCAAGGTAAAATGTGCTTTTTAAATTTGCCCTTTCTAATAAATAAGAGGTGTGTAAGTTCATTGGTTGAAACTTGGGAACCAAATTTGAAATCCAAGGGAGACGTTATTTAACGCTTGTTGGTAGAAAGACAGATCTTGGGCTGTCTACAGATTCCTGAGGACCATGTACTGCTTGACAAGGAGGAATACGTATTGACAGCGTTCCTTAAAGGCATGTTTCAAGGACAAAATTAAAACATTTCCATAGGGTGCAGCCATCAATCACCAGAAGGATGTACTTGTACACCAAGTACAACACAGTATAGCTTTCCAGTGACCTTAACACACCAGCCAACATAGGAGCTGCTATAGTAATTACAGATTACATTAAGTATCAAGTAAAAGCCAACAGCCAACTACTAGGCAAACCTTTTATGCATTATTAAAATCATATCCTTCCCAGAAGATTCAAGCTAATAAAATTGAATTTGATAATGCAATCAGTAAAAAGCAGGTTAAAAAAAAAAACAACTCCTTTGTTAAGAATGTCTCAAGAAATCCTATATTTTATATAATGCCTAATATACATAAACGTAGAAATAATCCCTCGGGTATATTAACAGTTTCAGTTGCACAGTCCCTGAGACTGCCTTGAATTTTTTATAATTATATTTTATTAAAAAATAATTGTTATATATCAAGTGTGCATTGCATTTAGATTAAAGATTAAAGACGCTGGTTACCTAATATTTCAGCAATTAAAATACAGAAAATTTTAGAAAGTATGAAATTGGAAGGACTGTTCTTACATATCAAGTAGTTAGTTCTCCTTCTTGAGCAACTGGCTGGGACAGTTTGTTACAGGCCCTGAAAAATACAAAATATTAGAGTTTTGACAGGAAAAAAGGAGGAAAGAACAAACACTTTGTAAGGAAGGAGACCAATGTTCATGGCTAACACTTTTAATAAATCACTTCTGACTGAATATATCCTATATTTGGTCACCTTAAAGGAGCCCTAGTAGGCCTGACTTTCAGACCAACAGTTTCTGAAAACTTGTCATTTTGAGGGATTGTCAGAATAAGAAAATTTTTTTCTGTCTTGGTCAAGATAGTGTATTTTGTTATATAGTAGAACCAGGGTTACCTGTGTTTGAGAACTGACACCTCACAGCAGCTGCTTTTGTGGGGCTATTGGTGAATCTTTAATTTCATACAACTCTTAAAATTTTAAAAAAAGGCATATGCTATTCCCATATATCATATACAAAATTTAGCAAAAAGTTATTATTGAACAATATTCTACAACTAGATTAGTGTTCTGTTTCTGTGAGCCTAAAGGGCCCAAGACCTGGCTGTAAAGCTGTCAGCAAATGAGTTGAGTCTGCAGCGAACATCTAGAACGTGGCTCAAAGCAGAATGTGATGCCGATTCTCCGAGTAGGTGGTGAAATGATTAAAAATAAAAAAGGCCGGGATAAATCAGTTTCACGACAACGTATTTTACACACAGAACACCGTAGATGCAAAAATCTAGCTCTTCAACCGTTAGCTGGCATAGTGGTAAAAGAGCCTAGCCCCAGCCATGCCTAAATGAGGACCTACGTGCTTAATTTTAATTCAGTTCTCCCAAACAGATAAGAAATGTTGCAAATTTGCACATTAGATCACAGCTGTTTCCTAAAGCAAGAAGTACTCTGGTCTGTTCCTGTTGAAGGGCATGGAAATACTGCTTCCTGTAGGAGTTAACTGAGAGTTTGTCATTCTTAATTTAGGCAGTTTGTTAGCTGCTCCAGATCTGGACACAGCCTTAGCTATGGTTTTTGAATCAAAGTTGCCCTAATAAATTCTATTTTTACTTTTTAAAAGTCAGATTGCTTATTCAAAAACCGAAGCGTAGGTTGCTATTTTTTTAAAAGCAAAACAAAACCTCTCCCTCCTGGCCCGAGTCTTTATTGTTTGCTGTCTCAGAAAACTTGCCTGAAGCAGAAAATGGATCAAGGAGTAGTAGTACAGCAGGCCAAAGTCAGCCCAGTGCAATAGCTGGAGGTGTGCCTGCTGAAACTGGGACTGCTTTTGGTCCTCTCTCTTCGCTGTGTGAGTAGAGATTCCGTTTCAGTACTTCAGAGGCGCCCAAGAAAACTCTGTAATTGATGTTTTCCACTCATTTTCTTTCTCTGCTGGTTCTGTATTTTGGTTGAGTCGCATTTCCCCAGCTTTCAGACGTATGCCTGAACGCTGGAAAAACTCACTCTCATGCATAATGAAAGAGGAAAAGTTACAGAGGAGGAATTTATTGGCTAGAGTCTCCATTCCTGCTCTATATCTTGCTCTACAAGCTCCCACAGCAAGTGAGTGGTAGAGCCAAGAATAGAACACCACTTCTCTGACACCCAGTCCAGTGTCTTAACCCCTGCCTCCCGTGAGAAATTTTGTTTCGGTTTTCTGTACAGTGCAAAGATAAGATCATACTTTATTTTGGTGCTTAAATTGATCTCTAGGGTGAATGAATAAGGTTGGGAAATAGCCAGAGAATAACACAATGTAAATAGTGAAACCCAAGGAGGTTATATATATAACACTGCAGCTTCTCAGACTGCTGTGTGTCTAGATAGAATTAATTAAAAATTACATGAAGTAGTGGAGTTCTTTCAAGTTTGTTTTGAGCACACAAGGTCATCTTCAGAGTGAAAGCAGGATTTCTTTTGCTCAGCTGGATTTTCTTTGAGAGCATCTAATGGAGGTGTTCTTTTGCCTGTAATGCAGAGGTGCTTTGCCTGTAACGCAGAGGTTTGTTGGGGATAACAGCAAGTGTTGTGTTGCCTGTTTGGGGATAGCAAAGGAATTTGGAAAAAGGTGGAGTTAGCGTGGTTTCTGACTGCAATTCTATGAGCATTCTAACTGCAATGCATTGCTGTTAGTATGGATTGAGTATAATAAGGAGCAGCATGTGTATATGTAGCATGGAGGTGTACGTGTGAAATGCTTACCTGTGTTCACAAGTGATCAAGACAAGAGTGGTCTCTCAAAGTGCTGACTCAGCAGCCCTGACTTCTGGAATAACTGCTCCTCTAAGTTTGGTTAAGAAAAGTGTACCCTCTCCAAAATACCCAGCTGCGCTCAGCTCACAGGGGGACTCAAATTGCCCTTTGCCTTGATGTCCCCCAAACCTTTCATCAGATTCATGACTCCTTTTCAGGATTTCTCCTCCAGAAAGACCTTGAGTTTTGACAGATCAGGGAGTTATCACCTCACACTCAGTTACAAGCAACACAAGAGCTTCTCTTTTCTGGTCTTTCCCAACCTGTGAACAAGAGGCAAGTGCTAAGTGCCACAGGTGAAAGCTGAGTCCCACCTCTCTTTTAAAAGCATATAGGTTTGAAGAGTAAATATCTGTGAAAGATTTATTTCCAAAATCTCTTCACACATCATGAATGGGTGTGTATGTGCAAATGCATATGCAGATAATAGAGATCATTGTAAAAGGATAGAAAAGAGGCCATGGTAGCTTTCTGCCTGTGTTCTTTAGCCATGCTCATTGCTTTTATAGAAGTGTTTACAATACAAACTGCTCAAATGCATTTGAAAATGCATTTTAGGTACCTAGCAGTGTGGAGGCACCAACAGGTTGCTAGGGATGAGCTGAAGCGTGGCCTTGCAGCAGCACGGGGACACAGAGATCCTCCTCCGCTGATGGCAAAATGACGCATGTGCTTGCTCACTGGCTAGAAACGATTGGGAAAGTTTTGGCAGTGCTTTACACTCGGGAACTCTTTATTTCTCACCACTGAAACATTTTGTGGGAACATGCCAGTTTGAGTGAAACTTCTGTAATAAAAAGTTTGTTTTCAGGGTAGAATCTAAAGGGAGCGGGCTCTAACCCTGATCCATCTGTCTGAGAAGAAGGACTTAACCCTCAAAGTCTTCACATTCCAGGAGAGCCCTAATTCTGGGTTATGATGTTGTTAGAGTGCTCTTTTCCTGTGCTTTTGTAAAAACAAACCAAAAAAACCCCAAGCAACAAACAAATCCCACTTCTAAGTCCATCTTGTTGCGATTGGGAATGCTTCCGAAATTTTAAAATGATTTCTGGGATGGGAAAAATTATTTTTCTTCTTTTTCAACTTTGCACCTCAGCACTCCGTCATGAACTTTGCATCTGAGATTTTGCTTTTGATGAATGAACTCTCAGCCATAAAGACTGCTGTGAACTAGGCTTAAGGACTTTCCTGAAAAATGAAAACCAAAAGGCTAAACCACAGTTACCTTAGGAAGTGTGTGGAAGGAGAAAAATGAGATCTTTGCTCTCCTGCCTCTTCTATAGGGTTTTGTCATTCATTCTTCAGCCAGATTCTTCTACTGGCTGCCCCTGCTCAAACATGAGATGTGGATAGAGTGCTGGGGGTCTCTAGGAAAGGTCTCCTGGGGTTCTGAGGTGGCACTGGGCACCTCTAGGAACTGGCAGGCGAAGCTCTGATGGCTCTGGTCTACCTGAGCCCTTCATGAACTCCGCTCCCGCTGCTCCCTCTAAGGGATGCCACGTGGACTTGGCTCTTCACCTTCATGGGCTTTTTTGGTTACTGCAATTAGAAACAACAACTGCATTGTAAAATGAACAAATGGAAATTTCATCTGTTGGTCTTTCTGGAACTCGATGCCTATTGTTAATTAGTGTTTGCTGCAGTTGTGGCTATAATTTTTTTGTCATTATCTGTGTGAAAAATGAAAGGGCTGAATTTTGACCTCATACAAGTGTGAGATGACTACTGTTTACACTCTGCCTTCTTCCAGGCAGCAGATACCAAGAGGCTGCTCCTCTAGGCTGCAGAGCTGTCAGAGAATGCGTGATGATATCTTTACATAGGTTTGTATCAAAGTGAAAAATTTACATCTTACGAATCACTACACAGTTTATGCATCCCCCTCTGGGAAGATGCTGGGGAAAAAAATGCTTGGACAGCTGTTTAGTGTGCTTTTAGAGTGTGCTCATATTATGGTGATGAGTGGCGAATGAGAGAAACGATATAGAAAAGCAAATGGGAATATTTTGGACATTTTTCCAAAGACATTTTGAAAATGGTATCTGTACTTATGTCCTAAGCAGAAGTAGCAGCATATAACGTACAAGGGAGTAATTCCTATCTGATGTGGAAGGAATTGAACACACTCGACTTCTGTCAGCTGCAAGTGGTGTCTGTATATGCCCTGTATTGATATAATGTGTTGGTCGATGTGTGCTTTCATATAAGCCTCAACAAATTGAAATAGCAGTGCTCTAATGAAATCTTCCTTCTTAACGGCTCTTAGAAATAGCTATCAAATCAACGATGAATATAGTCGTATAAAGTTTGTCAGTGCGTTCATGCTTTAATACTAGTGAGTCCTATGCAAAAAGGTATTTTGAAAACACCTTTCAAAGAGAACAAACGTGGTTTCTCTCAGCCAGTGTGGAAGTCTTAAAAAAACACCTCTTAGTGAAGGATTGCAACAGAACGGAATGTTTGCTGGGCACTGGAGTGCAAAAGAAGCCAAAAAATCATAGTTTTTCTGAATTATTTTTGTAAGTATCTCAAATTTGCTTCTGACAAACTGTTTTATTTCACTTTTATTTTTAAAAGATTGAAAGTGTTTTTCATTTCTAGGTAGTTTTTAGTCAGTCTTTGAACTTTGAACCTCATCATTTTAATTGGGCAGGAGTTGGAGGATGGGGTTCTTTGTTTGGGTCCAATAAACATGCTGTAACTACCCATCATTTTCTGTTCCCTGCTTTCATAACTTTTGTTCTTTATGTGATGCTTTTTGCATCTTAGCTACGGCAGGCATCAAATGAGATGTTTAATTAAAAATGTTATCGGAGGTCCAATTTAAGATCAAAGATCACACGCTATCAGAGATCCAGTATTTTGAGATCACAATAATAGGTGCTTTAGAAATAGTCAGATGGATTAGATTAGATAGTAATTTATTTTAGCTTGTTTCCTTTTTCTTAGTACTCATTCCAGATACCATAACCTGCTAGAAGTTTTAAGAAGAAACAGTAATTTTTAAAGTGAAAGTAAAAGGCTTCCAATTTAAACAAAACTGATCAAAAAATTATGGAAGTAGGAAAATGAGACCTTTAGAATAAATATGACCAAAAGCATAATAAACATTGACTGGGAGCATAATCCTGAATGCTAACATAAATCCGTTTGTTGTAACAAACATTTGGTCTAATTTAATCTTCAAATGTATTACTGCCAGAAAGAATAGAATTTACAGGCTCTAATGTGTTGATTACTCTTAAAATTCTGCTTTAACTATTGATGCCGATAGTGTCTCCCACTGAAAAGACCATTTTAATTATCGTTGTCATCCATCTCAGTGGAGTCTATACACGTGTGTTACTTACAGCTCATTCTTTAAACTACTAAATAAGTTGCATACTGAGACGGGAACAAGAGATAAAATTATGCTGTGTTGCCATCAGAGCGCCACAACAGTGTGTGAATTTGAGCTCTTGTGAGTTAAGAGCTTGTGATACAATCCCCAGAAGAAAGCGAAGGCAGCGCCGGTTCATTACATGGCAGTGCATCTGCACAGCTAATGTTCAGATCTCGTAAGACATTAATCACCTCTGAAAAGATGGAAGAATCCTCCACTTCTAAGGTAGCCCATGGCTGTTAATGGAAGCGGGTGATGTGTTTTTACCTGTTGACTTTTGTTTTACTTCTGAGTTACTCTGATTTTAGATTAAGTAATCTAAATGTCTCTTTGGTGGGGAACAGTAATTTTTTTTTTTTTTATTCTTTCACATTAAGAAATTATTCTACCAGCTCTTCCGGCTAATAAATCATAACTAAGTTGGTTTCTAATGCGTTTGAACTGTCAGCCAGTATGTGCAGAATGTTATCAGTTTTCATGTGTTACAGATAGGGGAGGTGGAAAAGTGGTTTTAAAATGGTGTTGAGCTACTGCAAAGATTTTCCATTTGCTTCTCAGCCATTGCCTTTGTGCAATCTCGGGGCGATTGCACTGGAGTGGTGGGGGGTACGGTCTGCCAGGAGGGACGCTCTGCAAAGCTTCCTTTGACACCAATGGAACCCAAAAAGCTCTTAACTGGGCAAAGTGCTGTGTTTCTCCCAGACAGCCAATGGAGCAGAACTCCAGCTCCTGCTTACCAACTCCAGCCGGCTCTCCCCAGAAAGACTTTAAATGACTTTCCACTTTTTCTTACCCAAAAATGGCTTTGGAAACACAGCAGGAATGCAAATAAACAATCTAATCGGGGGTACAGTTCTCAGAACTTCATTACTCTTTGTTATCTGAAAAACTGCAAATAAGAAAGTGAATACCAGCAGGGCAGAGATGCATTGCCACGCTGCAAATCTAGTGTTAGGAGAGCTGTTTGAGAGTGCTAGGAGAAAGCCTAGGATCCAAAATTTGGTACTTGGGTTCAGTCTTGTGAATGAATGCTATTTTTAGAAATGAACTCAATTGAAAAATCCTTATTTTCCATGTAAATTGACATCTTGTTTAAATTCAGAGGGGGAAAAAAATAATCCTGGGGTTAAGTGTGAGACCCACAATTCAATTTGCATGTTGAGTAATTCAGACTGTAATAGAAGCTTTGTCGTGTTAAGGTTAGGTCTTTCCTGTGGCTGTTCAAGTGGGCTCTAAAGACTTTTTAACATGTTGCAGGATATTAAGGGGGGAAGGTTTGACCTACATCCATTTTTTTTCAGACCCACCTCTGCAGGTTTCATCACACTTCCCGTGTCTCGCACGTGGGACATTGCTGAGGGCAGGATAGGTGCCCAATTGCCTACATACAATTTCATCAGGAAAGGTATATGATTTATTGCCCTGTAAAGGGTTTTGACATGAAGCCTGTGAAAAGCACTATATAAATGCCAATACAATATAAAACGTCACACAAATACTTTACTCATTAATTCCGACCCTGTGCTTTTGTACTAGAGAGAAATGGGAGTGAAATATGAATGTGTTCCTTATGCTTTAAAGGGAAAAATGGGTTTGTGGATTTTATAAAGGCTGATGTGTTAACCTGCCTTCGTGGTTCCTTTAAAGACAAGCAGAAAGAAGCCCACACCTTGCCTGGTAGTAACACTGTGAATGAAAGGAGATAAAGCACCACCAAAGGGAAACCCCATGTTGGTGATGACGGTCCTTGGTCGTGATCCCACTCTCATGACACAGAGTATTTCATTTTTTACTTCAAAATTTCATTTATTTCAGTGCCACTTGCTGGAAGCCTTTCTGCCATCAAACCATTATATTTTCTCCCCTTATATTTTTATCATATTATCCTCTTTAAACAGCTCAAGCACCAAAGCTTCCCCATCCTTCATGGCATTGGGCAGGTCTGTTTCAGAACATGGCTTCAGCAAAAGAAAACGCTCTTTCCAGGAGCGAGGAAGGAGGACGTCACGGGAGATACCAGAAAACACCCTTACATCTCCTGCAATGATTTTCTAGCCTTGCCCAGTTCACTTTGTGTAGTGGGAGGCTGCCTGGCCCAGTTGGTCTAACTCACAAACCCCTTGTGTCTAATCAGCTGAGGCTTTCTCTCACCCACTGACCCACCTGCGTGGTGGGGCTTCGGTTTTTCTAAACCTTCGTACATCAGCTTTAACTACTGCTGAGTACCATGTAAAATTTACTCCATTCCTTTACTTTTATTTCAGGTTGTTTTCCAAATTCTTTCCCCTGTATGTGTCGCTCCGTGATTTTGATTATTTCTATTTTTGCTTTTAATAGGATGTTCACTTTCTGCTGATCTCTGCTGACATTTTTCCCTTTTGATTTGTAGTACTATTAATTCCCCTCCATTCAATGTTTTGTCTACATTCAGAACGTGTTTGTTTTTCTCTAGTGGCTTGTAATTACTTTCCCCCTCCTCCTTTTTAATTTTTCCAATTACATCCGGACTGATGCTCCTTTAAGGGCAAGACTTGCTGGGGGTAACCTCTTGAGGATATGACTTTTTTTGGCCAGAAAGTGCTTTAAGTCTCAGAAAGGAGCTTGGGTTGAGGATATTGATTGCACTTCTCTTTGGTAAATTGGCAAATGAGTGGGGTTTTTTTTTTGTTGTTGTCACTAGTTAATATTCGAGTCCTGTTGCATCTTTGGGGATGATTCTGCACTGCCACCTTCTCGTGGGACCGGGGGCAGAGGCAAACCAGCCCTGCTGTGGCACCTTAAACCAGAGACCTCCAGCCCTTAGGTTTGGTGAAGCTTCTCTCCATTTCAGGCAAGAGATGGAGGAACGCCGAGATGAAGGGGCCAACGCAAAGTAACCCCGGAAATTTGGGATGGAGTAGAAAATCAGATTCTGTTCTCTGGTGTTCCCATTTTCCAGGCTGACCTCCACCCTGGTCTTTCAATCCAGTCCCTGTTAATATTCTGCTGTTTTTCTTTCGGTCTCAACGCTGTGGAAATCCATGTCCTTCCTACAGGCAGAAACGAGATCTACTTCCCAGTTGGCACCGTGTACCATTTTCACGGGGAAATATTTCTAGAGGAGTGTTTTGCATGGCTTACTGGTGTTCTGTACTGGTCTCTCAACCCGTGAATGTGTTTCATTCTTCCCAACCCCGGTGTTTTCAGTGGCACTTTTACCAGGGACGGGATAATTCCAGGCCTGCTGGAAATTCAGTGCAAGCTCTTGCTTCCTGGCAGGCGTCTATACCGGGCCGGAAACCCACGTCCCAGTAAAAACCAGTTTCGCCTTATTTTCCTCCTTGCTCCCCACAGTTATCCAGCGCGGGGTCTTCACCCGCTCGCCCACCCGGGACGGCCCAGCCGCGGGTGTCCGCACCCTGCAGTGCCGCGCCGGGGCCGCCAGGGGGCGCCGCAGACCGCGGGGTGCCGCGCAACGCGGCGCAGGGGCGCGCAGGGGCCGCGCAGGGAGCCGGGACGAGCCCCAGGCTCGGGGGCGGCGGTAACCGCGCAGCTCCGCGGGGGCCACCGCGGCTGTTCCTGCGCTCAGCGCGCAGTGCAGCGGCGGGCTCCGCGGGCGCGCAGTCGTTAGCAGCGAATTTCTCCCCAAAGACGGGTCGAGTAGCGTTACGGGGGGGGGTGAAGGGGGCGGCGGG